>PVIY010002669.1:0-124402 GCA_004026745.1 Myrmecophaga tridactyla
GTCTCATTGTGAAAGCTATATCATTGTTCAATCATCATCAAGAAATATGGCTACTGGAACACAGCTCTACATTTTCAGGCAGTTCCCTCCAGCCTCTCTGCTACATCTTGAACAACAAGGTGATATCTACTTAATGCATAAGAATAACCTCCAGGATAACCTCTCGACTCTGTTTGGAATCTCTCAGCCATTGACACTTTGTCTCATTTCACTCTTCCCCCTTTGGTCGAAAAGGTTCTCTCAATCCCTTGATGTTAATTCTCAGCTCATTCTAGGGTTTTTTCTCAATCCCTTGATGCTGAGTCTCAGTTTATTCCAGGATCTCTGTCCCACGTTGCCAGGAAGGTCCACACCCCTGGGAGTCATGTCCCACGCAGAGAGGGGGAGGGTGGTGAGACTGCTCATCATGTTGGCTGGAGAGAGAGGCCACATCTGAGCAACAAAAGAGGCTCTCTTGGGGGTGACTCTTAGGCCTAAATTTTAAGTAGACTTGACCTATCTTTTGTGGGGTTAAGATTAAAACTTTATTTTGTCTTCTCACTTCTCTCTTGCTCCTTTTGGTCAAGAAGACTTTCTAAATCCCATGATGCAAGGTCCCAGCAAATCCTGGGATTTCTGTCCCACGTTGCCAGGGAGATTTACACTCCTGGGAGTCATGTCCCATATAGGGGGGAGGGCAGTGAGTTCACCTGCCAAGTTGGCTTACAGAAACACACCACATCTGAGCAATAAAAGTTGTTCTCTGGTGGTGACTCTCAGGCATAATTATAAGTAGAGTTTAGTCTCTCCTTTGCAGGAATAAGTTTCATAGGGATAAACCTCAAGACTGAAGGCTCAGCCTATAAATTTGGTTGTCTCCACTGCTTGTGAGAATATCAGAAATTCTCCAAATGGGAAAGTTAAATATTTCCTCCTTTCTCCTCATTCCCCCAAGGGAACTTTGCAAATACTTTTTTATTCACTGCCCAAATTAGTGTAGGATATTTTGGGGTATCACACTAACCTGGACAAACCAAGAAGATCTTATGCCCTATCCAAGATTCCATGTACTTATGGTGTTCAACTATACTGATCATACAAGTCAAATTAGGTAATGCACTACCCAAAATATAAATTTTGCACCAACTAAAAATCTATCCCTTTGGTCTTACATAGCAGTTGAAGTTTTAAAATATGGCCAATATCCTTTACCATGTATTCTTATCTACCCCAGTCCTATCCAGATCAGCTTCATTCATATCTCTAGTCAAAGTCTGATCCCTTTTACAACTTTTTAAACAGTTCCTGTATGGGGCAGTGCTGTCTTTCATAGCTTCAGAGCTCTAACTCTGAGTCTTAGGTGTCACATAAATACCCAAAGTTTCTGGGAATGACCAGGTTATCTAGAAACAGGTTAGTATCTCAGAATTTAGAAATAACTGTTAAAACTCCTGCATATATGTGACTGCTGTAAGAGCTTACAATTTAGGACACTTTCCAATAGGCTTCAACCTGATAACCCATGCTCTTGACTTTAGTTCACTGAGTTTTTATATTATAGTTAGTCCATATGAGTGAAGCATGATAATATTTGTCTTTTTGTTTCTGTCATTTCATTTAATATACAGTCCTTAAGGTTCATTCACCTATTTGCATGCCTCTCAGCTTCATTCCTTCTAGAAGCATTTGATTTTGAGGAGTTCTCATTTATTTATTTTTTGTGCTTTGGGTGTAGAGTTTGGAAAGCTGCTTCCTATTATTAGGTCTTGAAGATGTTTCCCTATATTTTCTTCTAGGAGTTTTATGGTACTGGCTCTTATATTTAGGTCTTTGATTGACTTTGAGTTAATTTTGGTATAGGGTGTAAGGTAAGGGTCCTCTTTCATTCTTTTGGCAATTGATATCCAATTCTCCCAGCCCATTTATTGAAAAGACTATTCTGTCCCAGTTCAGTGAATTTGGAGACTTTGTTGAAAATCAGTTGGTCATAGATTTCGTGGTCTATCTCGATTCGAGTCCATTGGTCACACTTTTATCTTTGTGCAAGTACCATGCTGTTTTGACCACCATGGCTTTGTAATAAACTTTAAAATCAGAAAGTGTTAATTCTCCCACTTCATTCTTCATTTTTAATATATATTTTTAAACTATTTGAGGTCTCTTTCCCTTACAAATTAATTTGATAACTAGCTTTTCCAAGCCTTTAAAGTAGGTAGTTGAAATTTTGATTGGTATTGCATTGAATCTGTAGATCAGGTTGGCTAGAATTGACATCTTAACGACATTTAACTTTCCTATCCATGAACAGGGAACGTCCTTCCACCTGTTTAAATCTTTGAATTCTTTTAGCAATGTTATGTAGTTTTCTGTGTACAGGTCCTTTACATCCTTGGTTAAGTTTATTCCTGATACTTCAATGTTTTAGTTGCTATTTTGAATAGAATTTTTTCCTTAATTGTCCCCTGAGGTAGGTCATTGCTTGTGTATAGACACATTATTGATTTTTTGCACATTAATCTTGTATTCTGTCACTTTGCTGATATTTATTAGCTCAAGAAGCTTTGTCGTAGACTTCTCAGGATTTTCCAAGTATAGTATCAGTTCTTTATCAGTAAATAATACTGCAAATAATGAAAGTTTTACTTCTTCCTTTCTAATTTGAATGCCTTTTATTTCTTTTTCCTACCTGAGTGCTCTTGCTTGAACTTCTAGTACAATGTTGAATTACAGTGGTGACAGAAGGCATTCTTGTCTCGTTTCCAATCTTAGAAGGAAAGCTTTCAGGCTCTTAACTTTAAGTATGATGCTGGCAATGTGTTTTTCATATATGCCCTTTTTCATATTGAGGAAGTTTCCTTTGATTCTTACATTTTAAGCTTTTTTTTTCCAGAAAAGAATGATGAACTTTGTCAAATATTTTTCAAAATCAATTGAGGTTATCATGTGACTTGTTCCTTTCAATTTGTTAATATAGTGTATTACATTTATTGATTTTCTTGTGTTGAATCACCCTTGCATACCTGGTATAAATCCCACTGGGTTGTGGTGTATAATTCTTTTACTGTGTCGTTGGATTTGATTTGCTAGTATTTTGTTGAGAAGTTTCGCATCTATATTCATTAGGGAGATTGGCCTGTAGTTTTCCTTTCTTGTAACATCTTTACCTGGTTTTGGTATTAAAGTGACATTAGCTTCATAAAATGAGTTAAGTAGCATTCCTTTCTCTTCAAAATTTTTTGGAGGCATTTGAGCAGGATTGGTGTTAGTTCTCTTTGGAATGTTTGATAAAATTCCCCTGTGAAGCCATCGGCCCTAGGCTTTTCTTTGTAGGAAGATTTTTTGATGACTGATTGAATCTCTTTACTTGTGATTGGCTTGGTGAGATCTTCTATTTCTTCTAGAGTCAGTGTAGCTTGTTTGTATGCTTCTGGGAATTTGTCCATTTCATCTTAGTTGTCTAGTTTGTTGACATATAAATTGATATAGTACTGTCTAATATTTAAAAAAAAATTTCTTCAGTGTCTGTGGTAACAATCCCCCTCTCAATTTCTGATTTTGTTTATTTGCAACCTCCCTCTTTTTTCTCTATTTGCAGCCTTGCTGGGCCCCATCAGTTTTATTGATTTCCTCAAAGAACCAACTTTTCATTTTATTGATTCTCTCTATTGTGTTTTTTCTTTTTGCAGTTCATTTATTTTTGCTTTAATCTTTGTTATTTCTCTTCTTCTGTTTGTTTTGGGGTTAATTTGCTGTTCTTTCTCTAGTTCTTCTGGGTGACCAGCAAAGTCCTCAGTTTTTACTCTTTTTCCTTCCTTTTTTTATTTGATTCATTTTATTTTTTTTGTTTTTGATTTTTTACTTTTTTATTGTATAGTATAAACATATATACAAAGCAAAGAAATAAAAAAAGCAATAGATTTCAAAGTGCTCTTCAGCAAGTAGTTACAGGACAGATCCCAGAATTTGTCCTGGGCTACCATACTATCATCTCATATTTCTCCTTCTAGCTGCTCCAGAATATAGGAGCCTACAGGGCTTAAATTTTTTTTATCATCACAATCGACTTTTGTTTCTTTTTTTTTGTGAAAAATAACATATATACAAAAAAAGCTATAAATTTCAAAGCATAGCACCACAATTAGTTGTAGAACATATTTCAAAGTTTGACATGGGTTACAACTCTTTCTTCTTTTTTAATATAGGAATTTAGGGCAATAAATTTCCTTGTCGCCACTGCCTTTGCTGCATCCTGTTAAGTCCTGATATATTAGATTCTCATTTTTATTCATCTCCAGATATTCACTGATTTCTCTAGCAATTTATTCTTTGACCCACTGATTGCTTAAGAGGGTGTTATTTAATCTCCATATATATTTTTGAAAGTTCTGGTTCTTTTGTGGTTATTGATTTCCAGCTTCATTCCATTGTGATCAGAGAAAGTGCTGAATAATTTCAGTCTTTTTAAATCTATAAAGTCTTATTTTGTGCCACAGCATATAATTTATCCTGAAGAAGATACCATGAGCTCTAGAGAAGAATGTATATCCTGGTGTTTGGTGTGTAATTATCTATATATGTCTCTTAGGTCTAATTAATTTATCCAGCTGTTTAAAATCTCTGTTTCCTTGTTGATCCTTTGGTTGTTCTATCCTGGATGAGAGTGGTGTATTGCAGTCTCCCACTATTATTGTTGAGACATCTATTGCTACCTTCAGTTTTGCCAATATTTGCTTCATGTACTTTGGGGTTCCTTGATTGGGAGCATATACATTTATGATTGCTATTTCTTCTTGGTGTAGTGTCCTTTTTTGGCTTTTATTATATCTTTGCTTTTACAGTCTAGTTTGCCTAATATTAATATAGCTACTCCTGCTTTCTTTTGGTTACAGCTTGCATGGAACATTTTTTCCATCTTTTCACTTTCGATGTATTTGTATCTTTGGGTCTAAGATGATTCTCTTGTTAGCAGCATATAGATGGATCATATTTCTTAATCCATTCTGCCAATCTGTATCTTTTAATTGGTGGGTTTAGTCCATTAATATTCAAAGTTATTACTGTAATAGCACTTCTTGAATCTATCATCTTATCTTTTGGTTTTTATTTGTCAGACCTATATATTCTTTTTCCTCTTTCTCTTTTTCTCTTTTATACTTTAAGAGTACTTATTGGTACTCTTCAATTCTGTGCCCTCCTCCAGACCCCCTTCTCCTGTCTTTTTTTTTTCAGCCAGCAGAACTCCCTTTGGTCTTTCTTGTAAGACCTGTCTCTTGTTGACAAATTCTGTTAGCCTTTGTCTATGAAAATTTCAATCTTTCCCTCATTTTTGAAGGACAATTTGGTTGGATAAATAATTCTTGGCTGGAAGTCTTTCTCTCTTAGAATCTTAAGTATATCATACCACTGCCTTCTTACTTCCATGGTGCCTGTTGCATAGTCCAAACTCAGTCTTTTATGGTTTCCCTTGTATAGGGTGAGTCACTTTTCTCTTGTTGCATTCAAGACTTTCTGCTTCTCTTCAAAATGTGACAGATTGATTAATTTGTGTCTTGGAGTAGGCCTATTTGGATTTATTTATTTGAGGTTTGTTGAGATTCTTTGATTTGCATATTTATGCCTTTTATAAGGGTTGGGAAGTTTTTTTCCCAATTATTTCCTTAACTAATTTTCCTAGCCCTTTACTCTTCTCTTCTCCTTCTAGGACACCAGTGATTCTAATATTTGTGTCCTTCATATTGTTCATCATTTCCCTGAGATCCAACTTACAATTTTTTCCATCTTTTTTGTCATTTGTTCTTTTGTACCTCCAATTTGTCCTGTCCTTTAGTTCACTTATTGTTTCTTCCATCTCTTCAAATATACTGTTGTGTGTCTCTAGTGTACTTTTAATTTGGTCTAAAGTGTCTTTCATCTTTGTGATATCTACTATTTTTCTACTTATTCTTTCAAGTTCTCCTTTGTGCTCTTCTAGTGTCTTCTTGATATCCTTTATGCCATTAGCCAAGCCATTGAATTTATTTAGGAAAGTTGTATGAGCATCTTTGATTAGTTATTTCATAGTCTGTCTCTCCTCTGGTGGTTTAATTTGGTCATTTTGCTGGGCTCTATCTGCCTGCATCTTCATAAGCTTTGGGATTTTCTGCTGGCTTTGAAGCATTTGATTATTTTAATAGGGTTACTTTGGAAGTTGATTTCCCTCAGCCATCTAAGGTTTTGTATTTGCTTGGGTTTTCAATGAAGGTCTCCTTTTCACTTGGTTCATCAGTAATTTCCTGCCAAACCAAGGCCTGGAGCTCACACAGGGGATGCAGCTCTACTTGAGGATCTGTTCGAAGCTAGACAAATAGGCAGTTTGCCAGAGTGCACTTTATTTTCTTCCCAGCAGGTTGTGCTATTGTGGCAGCTGGGTCAGCGGGATGGAGACCTTTTGCAATTCCAGCCAGGCCAACTAGTCCTGGTGTGCACTAAAGGCCATCAACCCTGGGGCTGGGGATTGGGCAGTGTGCAGTCAGTGGAGATTCTGTCTGTGGGCCCGATGGGACTAGTGATCCCCAGACTCCCGCTTGGCATGATCTTGGCTTATGTCAGTTGGCCCTGTAAAAAATCCATCTAGAAATGCCTGCTGGGTTTGAATTATCATACATAAAATGCCCAGCTACCCTTCTGAAGGGATGCCATGGAGAAAGAAATGCCTGGCCAGCCCTAGCCTGCTACAGCCTTCTCTTCTGAAGAGCCAGATTTGTAAACCAGACATTCTTAGCTTCTCAGCTCTAGTCCAGCCTCTGCCTGCTGATTGTAAGCCATAGGAGTGATCTCAGGTGAATGAAGGAGAAGGCTGGCCCAGCTGAAGCCTGGGTGGCTGAACTCTGTGCAAAGAGATCTTTTCCCTCAGCAAGTTTTGGGGTGATTTGTAATGCAGCAGCAATAAATAAATGAAATAATTGGAGAAAAAAAAGAAGAAATGCCTCCTGGCTAGGTATGGTGTGGGGCTTGGTGCAGTATGAATGTTGACAGGGCATGGTGTTGGATAGAGCGTGGGGCTTCTGGGCGGGCAATGTGTGTGTGTGAGGTGACACATGTGGGCACTGACGGCGGCTAGAGGCAAAGCATGGCTTGCTTCCTCACTCCCGCCTCCCTGTCTGTTCACTCCTGAGTGCTCTGGGCCGCTTGCATGGGAAGGAGAGCTGTATGCTCCATGCACCTGCTGGATGGTCTCTGTGATTGGGGAAAGCAAGTTTACTGGCTTCCATGTTCCCCAAGGGAGCTCCGGCCTGCGGGGCTGAGAGGGCTGATATTGCAAGCTATCTGTGGAGGCAGGTACTTTCCTGGGCGCAGACTCTTGTCCCCGGTGGAGTCCCAGTGAAGCCAAGTTCTTCAGCTTTTTCATCCAGAACCTCCCTGTGTAGTGTAGAAGACCCTCTCTGGTCACTTGCACCCTGAAACTGCTAACCTGGATATTTTCCTGTCACTTCTCTAGTTGCTCCTTGGAGCAGGGCTAAACTCAGCCTTTCCTTTTCTGCCATTTTCCTGGAAGTCCTCTACTTCCTTTGTTTTTAGTTTCACTTGTATAGACCTGATTAATTACGGTCTTTGTTCATGATACGCTGTCATCATTGACCCATGTACTGTGTTGGTTTGTTCATTCACTCATTCATTTAAAACAGAGCAGTAAGTCCCTAACCCGGCATTCAATTCAAACACTAAGATTTTGATAATGACCTGCATCCACTTGTGGGCCTTCCCTTTGCTGACCCCCATCTCCCGCTACCAAGATGACTATGGCCTTGGTTCTTGCACATGACTCTCTTGTTTTTCTCTTTAGAATGTTTTTTTCTCATTGACTTGTTTTCCTAATGAGTGGGAGAGAGTGCGTATGTACAAGGTGTGTTAGTTGGGTTTTAACTTTATAAAAAGCATATTATACTGTGTATCTTTTGAGACCTATGTTTTTCACCTAATAGTTTTTAAGACTCACCTGTTCGGTTGCTTGTTGATTATTGTTCATGTCGACGCTTGTATAAGTGTCATAAGAATATTCTAGAGCATTTTTATCCACTCCTGTGTATTAATATGATCTGTTTCCAGGTTATGTGAATGGCGCTGCTAGAAACTTTCATTTGTGTGTTCCCTGGTGCACATGAACAAGTTTCTGCCCAATCTTAGGAATGGAATGGCTGGGTCATAGGGTGTGTGAATGTTCCATTTTAAGAGTTAGTGTCAAAGTGTTTTCCCATGGGGTTTTACCAAATTACACTCCTACAATCAATGTGTAAGAGATCTTATAGATCCACCTTCTTTATAACACTTGCTATTGTTGGGGTTTTGATTTTTGGAAATGGAGTGGGCACAATAATTGTGGACTTCTTTGCATTCCTCTTATCACTATTGACACTGAATACCTTTATATCATTTGGCCTATTTCTGCTCCCATCAACTGGTGGTACGTGTCTTTTGCGTATTTCCCATTGTATGGCTGGTGTTTTCTTATGATTTATAGCAATTCTTTATTCTTGTTTGGTATTAATTGTCTGTTGGTTATATTTTGTTAGTATCTTTTCACTTTCTTTAAGGTGGCCTTTGACAAATATGTGTTCTTCATTACAATATAGGCAAAATTATCTGTCTTTTCTCTTATGGTTACCACCCTTGGGAAACCTTCCTGATTGCAAAGTCTAAACAATAACAGCTATATTTTCTAAAAGGAGTCTGCTTATTATTTCCTCCTTTCACAGAAAAAATCAGGTGCAGGGAAAAAAAATCTGATTTTTGTTAGGTTTTTGTAGTTGGTGGTAGATTAAACTTGGTGTGAAGTCATGTTTCCATTGACTTGAAATATAGTTTTTGATGCTCCAGGGCATTTGTCATTTACAGTGGGTCACCTCTGGTGGAGAGCCCAGACTTTACCTCATGTTGTGTCTGCAGCAGCAAAATGGGGTGGGTCCCACATGAAGGCCGTGGGTTTGCCACATATTTCAAGGAGTGAGTAGTTTCCCTGAATCCCAGGGATGAGGAAAAGGCTGTTGTCGTCCTGCCTTGGTGGGTTGTGTGCGTCCTTCTCGGCTGATGAAGGCGGGAGCTCTGCGGGGCAGAGGTGCTCCTGTGAGAAGACTGGGTGCCAGGTGGATGAGGTCTCTCCGTTGCTGGCTCACTCCCCCACCACAACATTCACCGCAGGAAAGCAAAAGGATTCTAAAGCCACAAGCTGCTAAACACAGACTCAGGCACACTTGGAGCAGATGTGCCCAGACTCTGGCTGCCAGCTCTCCAGGAAAAGCAGAGGTTGCATCTGTATCACCCTGAGTGGGGATGTGGTTGCATGGGGGCAAGCAGCATTGCAGCCCACCTGCCTGTGTCTGAAGAGTCCCACCAGGGACTCAGCAGCTCACCCATGGCCCAGATCACCAGTTTTTTATATTTCAGCCAAGGCATTCTTGGAGAAATCAGACCCTTCTGTCCTGGGTCAGAGCTGTTATTAAGAATGTGGGGTTGGGATAGAACAGAAATCCAGAGGGCCCCTGCCTCTGGTCACCTGGCTTCCCATCAAATGAAGGATTCTTATTCTCCCCCCAAGGCTATGCCCCAAGATGCTAGCTGCTGCCAAAGGATATGGTGGGTCAGTAAAGCGAGGTGCTGTCAGCCCATGGTGCCCTCTTCAGGTCCCCCTCCCCTGCCTCCTGCCACCTCTCCCTCATTGTCATGCGGACCCATTGTTCCATGGGACCATTAAACAGACCAGGTGGTCCTGGCAGGCTGAGAGCTCCTGTGTTATTGTCAGATCCCAGCACGTCTGCCTGCGTTGCAACCAAAATCCAAAGGAAAAGGTGATTTGGGTGATGAATCCCAGCCCACATTTTTGATTGTTGGTGGGTGCTTGTCCTTCTTCATTTGCACCAGTCCAGTAAAATTCAGTTCAGCCTACCCCTTCTTTGTCCTTACCCTGACCATGCTGAAGGAGGGGCCCTGGAGACCCCAGCTCCCTGTCTGCCTGCATTATGGGTTCACAGGTATACTCTTCACTTCTCCTTCATTGAATCCAGGGTGCTGGACCAGCATGGATATTGGTGATCCAGGGTTAGGGGGCCTCCTTTAGCTTCCTGGGCCCCCAGGCCTCAGTCTGACAGGCTTTTGTCGGTAGGAGAGGGGGCCCTTTACACCCCCAATTCAGGGATTTTGCTTGGCCTCCTGCTTGATTCCTTCCTGAAGGAAGGAAGTCCCAGCTGGCAGACTCAGACAAGGTGTAAGACATTGTCTCTTTGGGCAGAATAAGGATGCTCAGGAGAGCACTTTCCCCAAGCACCCCTCCTTCCCCTCCCGTTACACCTTGTGCAGCCTCAGGAGTTTCCGAGCAGGGGCTGGATCAAATGCCCTTGTATGGAGGGGTCTGGCTTGGGTGATGGGAAATGAACCCCCAGCAGCTGGTCCCCTGGAGTGGTCTGGCATGATGTCAGCCCTATCACTGACACATCGTCTCCAATCAACCTGGTGTTCAGGAAGTGCCTTTTTCTTTTCAAGCACAGAGGGTGAGTATTTAACATGATATTAGCTGGCTGCAGTATTGAGTTAGCTATAAAAAGAGATGTTCCTTCTGGAAAGAATCACTATCCACCAGACAAAAATGATTAAATTTATGGCTCGATTGGTGTTAATCAATATAAATGAAATGTGAAATAACTTAATGTATCCACCAGAAACAACTTCAGTCCTGAAGTTGCCTTCTCACAGGCATCCCAGCATATCAACTCCACCCTGGGGTCTCTGCAGTCGGGTGGCATTGTTCACATGCACTTGTTTTTCTCTCTCCTCTCAACTACATATAGGAGTACCTTGCTGTATCAGTCAGGAGAGGGTGGGTTATGCTGCAATAAAAAGCACCCCCAGAGGTCAGTGGCTTGAAACGGCCAAGGTTGATTCCTCATCATGCTTTGTGAACCATCTTGCCAGGAGGGGGTGCTCTGTCTATTGCTGTCACTCAGAGACGAGGCTGGCACAGCAGTTACCGCTAGAAAGTTGCTTGGCGTCAGTCGGAGGAAAAGAGTGCTTTGGAGGGTTTTGTGGTAGCACTCAAAAGCCTTGGGCTGGAAGTGATGCGTGCCCCTTCCATTCACTACTTGTCAGCCAGAAGTGGAGACATGACACTAGGGAGCTCAGTCCTACCATGTGCTTGGTGGGCAGAGCTGGAGGTATTTGGGGAGCCACATCAGTGGCAACCACGCTTGCTCACATGGCAGGCATAAAGAGCTGGCTAGATTTTAAATGAGTCCCCGGTCTGGCTATCTAATGGGATCCCATCACAAAATGAGGAACAACAATTCCCAGTTTATAGGGGTCCAGCATGTCCGTTTCTTTAAGACACGTGCAATATACCCCAGACCCATCTTTTTCAGAGACCTCAGAGCTATCTCCAGAAATTCAGAGGAAGCACATGTGGAATGCCACGTCCCCTCCTCAAACTCCCTCTACAAACTAGCAATGAAGTCAATGTCAAGAAATGCAGCTTGAGGTCTAATTTCCAAGTGGGCAAAGACATTGCACAATTAATTTAAACCAGGAGAGGGAAGTGTAATTCTTGATTTATGCCACACCTTTTCCAGCAGCTTCCTTTCCTGCAGGACCAGGCCTGGGGGCGCCTCCCACTCCCATCTCCACCGGGTCCCCCATCCCTATGGGAGGCTGGCGCAAGCATCCCTGCCTGCTGGGTGTGGCCTCTGCAGGTGCCTGGGGCTGTTCCCCCTGCTGGGCCAAATCCAGCCACGAGTGCAGCTGGCAGCAAAGAACAGGAGGCCCATGGCATCTGGGCTGCACTGGGAACCGAGGTTTGAACATTTATACATGGCCGTAGCAATGTTATTTCAAAGTTGTTTTTTATTCAACTGTTATTCAGCAATATACAATACAGTTTATAAACAAGTGTCTGGCCTTGTTTCCAATCTTTATTTAAAAATAAATATTATTGACAGTGAATTTTAATTATGATAAGATGTTTCTTTTTAATCAAAATGTCTCCAAAGAAATAATTTACTTTAATAAGAAAAGAAAAGCCCCCAAAGAAAAAAGGAAACAAAAAAAAAACTCAAACACAATAATCTACTAAAAATATTTCGCTTTGTCAGAAAAGCTTTGACCCAACATTTTTACATATTGTCCTAAAGATAACTGCTCAACAGTTCGTGCAAAATGAAGACTCGGAGAAGTTTAGAAAAGAAAAATACACTGAAGTAGAGAAATCATTGCCCCCATGCATACGCATGGCTCAAACTCCATCTTATTTGGAAACTAGATGCATTATTTTAGGTGTTCTACAATTGTGTAACTTCCCCCCAAAATATGATTTATTGATTTTCTGTGTGAAATTTTTCATGCTTCTCTTCGTCTCTGTGTGTCCTTCCGGAGATGCAGTCCTGGCTGAGGTCTGGGTGAGTTCTGGGCACCGGGTTGCGGGGCAGAGATGCCTGTCAGTGTCCCATCAGCAGGCGCAGGAGCTTATGCAGAGCTAGCAGGAGCAGAGACAGGAGTGGGTCTGCCGCATAGCTAGGGCCGGTGCCTGCAAGGGACCAGAAGATGGCACGGTTAACACAAGGCCCTTCAGAACCCTGTGCCCCCAGCAGGTGTGGGGGGGACCCCTGGGCCTCTTACCCTCAGCACCCAGCTCGGGGGTTGGTGCATGGTGGTGGCTTTGGTTGAGCGATATTTACAGACCACACATTTCAGGAGTCTACTGCGTCAGAACCCAGGTGCCCTCGGCCTCTAGGGGGTGAGCTGTTTGCAGTGCTAAAGTTGGAGTCATGACCTTATTTTAATAAGAAGACAACGTGCCATGCTGCAGAGCGTACTCAGCGTTCAAGGCCCGGCTTCCCCTCCTCCTCCATGCAGACTCATGACTGCCCCCTGTTCCACCCCTCGTGGGTCCCCTCCAAAGCCCCTGCCTGAACCACAGAGCTTAGCCTTCACCTATGCCCTGCCCCAGGCATCCCGATTTCTTCATGTGAGTCTTCTTCCCACAACAGCGTTGCCAGTCTATCCCTCTGGGTCAGGAGCAGGGTTGGATTCTGGGGTTGCAGTGGCTGGTTCACCAATCACTGACTGGTTGAGGGGGATGGGTGAGGGCCCCTGAGGAATGACCCTGGCACTGTTCTGGGTCCCTCGTGTCTGCTTCTCCAATGCACCCACTAACCCTGAACTCTGGCCTGCTGCCCGGGCGCTGGCTCCTGAACCTCCATCCTGTTTCCCCTGGGCTGCAGTGGGCAGCCCCCTGCCCATGTCAACAGGGTCTCCACCTATCCAAAGGACTCTGGAGAGCACTGGGAACCCCCACTCTGTGAATCCCAGGAGCTCATCTGAAGAGTGGATGATCCCACCAGGGTTACTAAGGGGAGCAAATGTGGAAGTGCTGCGCCCACTCCACTGCTCTGCCCAGACCCTAGGGTCCTCACTGCTGGTCCCTGGGAGCAGTCCCAGCCCCACCCTGCTCACCTGCGCCACCTGGAGTCTCTCTCCTCCCTCCTGGGAGAAGACACAGAGGAGGCCCTTCCCTGGGCCAACACCAGAGCTGATGTAGCTGCCTCTACCCCGGCGCCTGGTTCCCTCCGGCCTCAAGCCATGTGGATTTGTGGTTCCCTGACAAGGCTGGGCCTGGACTCCTGGCTTCTCCTCTCTCCAGGTGGAGGACCTATTAGAATGTCTTATTTGTCTCAGATATTCCCATGCATTAGTTTCCTGGGGCTGCTGTAAAAAAGCTGCCATAGGCTGGGTAGCTTAAAACAAGAGAAATTTCTTGCCTTGCAGTTCTGGAGGCCAGAAATCTGAAATCAAGCCGTCAGCAGGGCTTGATTCCTCTGAGGGCCCTAGGGAAGGCAGCTTCTGGTAGCTTCTGGATCTCTGGCCTTCTTTGGCTTGCACCTGTATCGCCTCCATCATCACATGGCATTCTATCCTGGGTCTCTGCATGTCTGTCCTCTTCTTGTAAGGATGTCAGTCTCCCCTGCTCTGGTGTGACCTCATCTTGCCTACACCCTGTTTCTAAATAAGGTTATATTCTGAGGTTCCTGGTGAATATGAATCTTTTTCTTGTGGGGGAATCCTCTTCAACCCACTACCCCACTGATCCTTAAGCATTATCTGGTGAGATTTGTTCACGTCTCTGTGTCCTCTGCCCTGTCTGTAAAGGAGGCCGTTGGGCATATGATCCAGGGACCATTCCAGCTTGAAGACTCCAGGATCCCATCTGTTCATTCTGAGAAACACAGGCTGTGTTCAAACATATGAATGAAAAGGGGCCGGGGGGTGGGGTATCTGCTCTCCACACCTCTTGTCCACAGAATCGCTTCCAAACTCAGTTCTGAGCTGAGAAGCACAAGGTCAGGACAATCCCAAATATGCTACCCTCTCTCTTCAGATACTAATTTTTCAGACAGGCATTACTTCTGGCCTTCCTTCCAGCCTGACTCCAGGGAACGTCCTGCCCCTGGCCATCCCTCAGCAGGAAGGACTGCAGGGCCACGGCCACTTGGAAGGCTCTGATCCTCCTTTGCTGCTCCTTACTGCTGACTGACTGTCACGCATCACTGGGAAGGATGAGGTGGGTGCGCTGATGGATGAGCTGATGGACGGCAGGTGCCTGGGTGGAATTCACTGGGGCTCAGGGGCTTGGAAAAATGGGGATAGAGCCAGCAGAGTGCTGCCTCCTGGGTGCACAGGACTTTCATGGCCATGCTGGGGTCCCCGGCCTCCCAGTTCTCTTGAAGTGGGTCTTTGTTTTCCTGCAAACCTTGACATTCAGGCAGGTGCAGATAAGAAAGAAATGACCCATATAGGGTGTGTAAAAGTGGATTTCCTTGTTCAGTATAACTCCAGGGTATAAAAGTTGCAGAGGTGGGAGAATTGGCAAATGGGCTGGTGATTCAGACAAAGAAGCGTCTCCCAATGGCTTGTGGAAGTGCAGGCCATATAACATGCCAGGAGGAATTTTAATCCGCCTCCAACTACTGCTGTCTTGTCACTTCCACTATGGCAGTCTCACTCACTCAAGTTCAAAAGTTTTAAAATTGCACGAGGCTTTAAACAGACCCTGGATGGAAACAAAATACATCTCTGTGCAGGGAAACCAGCTTGCCACTCTGGGCTGGATCAGGGTGGGAGTAGCACCCTGTTTCTAAATAAGGTCATATTCTGAGGTTCCTGGTGAACATGAAACTTTTTTTGGGGGGGATCCTCTTCAACCCACTACCCCACCAATCTCTAAGCATTCTTTATCTGGTGAGATTTGTTCACGTCTCTGTGCCCTCCACCCCATCTGTAAAGGAGGCCATTGGGCAAGACAGGATGGAGGGAGTGGTGGTTTCCAGAGGTCAATGCCTGGAGAGGGCAGAGACCAGGGCCTGCAACATCTCTGCTGCTGGATATCTGTATGGAGCGGCCAGGGTTTGGCTCCTGGGAGGTACCTCAGCCTTTTCCTGGCCCAGCATCACCACAGTGAGATGACCTGGCAGGCACCAAGGGAGGTGGTATGGGGTAGTAGGCTGGTACCCGTAGATGGTCTTCTAGTCCTAGCCTTGTTGCCAGGTGTTGTATAGACACCAGGCCACACCATTCACCTCTCTGGGTTGTGTGTCAAGCTGCAAAAATGGGGATGATAGTATATGCATAGCATATTTCACTGTCCTGGGGTCCAGAATGAGCAATAATGTAGTGGTAGATTGTAAAAATGGCCTCAAATCCCCCCTACCTAGTGCATCCATGTCCTCTGGTAGTGCCCACCCACATGGGCTTGGCTACATGGCTGCTGGGATATCATCCAGCACAAAGCAAACAGACACTTAAAAAATGCTTATTCATTGATGCTTGCCCTCTCTGTTGTGGCTCATAGAGTCCACTGCCATGGGAACAAGCCAGGGACAGCCTGCTAAAGGATAAGAGCCACGAGACATACTAGCAGAGGCCCTTCTAGACCAGCCAACTCCTAGACACACAAACTGGCAGCTGGCCACAGATGCACAAATGAGTCCAACAGAGACCAGCAGAAGACCCAACCAACTGAGCCCAGCCCACATCATTGAACCACAGAATCATAAGCTAAATAAATGGTTGTAGTTTTAAGCCCTGAGTTCCAGGGTTGTTTGTCACATAGTAAAAGCTCACTGATACAAATATGTCAACAAAAGTACCTCAAACAGAGTCCCTGACACACAAATAGATGATATAGGAAAGCTTAACTTAGCTATAACTCTGGAAAGGGGCTGGAAAATAACTAGTTTTGGGGGGATATACCTCTATCAGAGGAAAAATTTTCAAGGTAGACCTGGCCAGGAATACTATCTCTTAAACCACTTTTTTCCGGGCAGACATTCCTGGATCTTCAGTGAAAGTAGCAGTCAGATTTTGGAACCTCTTGTTGCATTATCCATTGATCATCTAAACACTCTCTTTAGGTTTCCCAGATGAGTCAGTGCAGACAAATGTAGACTGTCTTTCAGGCTGGCCCTCAAGGAAGTGGGGTCCTTACACCAGGAAGGGGCTAGAATTCAAAAGTCTGGCAGCTCACTGTTCACCCCCACCCCCTACCCCAGGTGTTGCCTCCTTCTTCAAGCGCAGCTAACAATTGTCCAGCATTTAGTTCCTTGTCTCTCTTGGCTCCTGATGCCCTAAATCCTGTCAACACTGTTTCCTGAAGCAAGCCAGGGCTGCCCATTTCTCTCGGGCTGACAGGGCTCCACTCACCTGCATCCTCCAGGGTAAGGGCTGGGAGGATGCATTGGCTCAGCTGCAGTAGGATTTCCTACCTGACTTCTTTATCATGAGGCCTGGAGACGTCTGTATTCCCAGGTTGATAAGCTAGACAGGTTGGCTGGTGGAGGCTGCTGGGTGACTGGATGCTCCAACGGTCTCCTTAGCTCTTTCAGCCTCCCTTAGGAAGCCCTGAGAATAGCGATGGAGTGTGCAGAAGTTTGTTATGATTACGCTGTGAAATCAGGCTACTTGAGAGGTGAGGGAAGCCTTCTGATGGAGTAGTAGCTGATTCAGTCTTTATTTTAAGCAACTCCCCATTTCGGTAATCACTGTGAAAGAAATCTAGCTTCTTGTTCTCCGTGAATATTATTTTTTATCATTGAGATTGTGAACAGGATAAGACATATGGTAGAGTCAATTAAAAGAGCTCCCCCACCCCGCAAGAACACAAGGGGGTTGTCTAGCCCCCAGTGGGCACACCAAAGGCACCAGCTGGTGCAGCTTCTGGCTGGGAAATTCCTCTTTTCCATTTATTCAAGCAGTAGTAGCATTCCAAAGGTCCTGCTGGAGAACTTGGGGGCCACCTAAAGCCTCGAGATAAAAGCAAAGGAGGAGCTTCACCCATGCATACAGGGCACACTTTGCCCACTATTGGGAGGTTAAGCCTGTAAATTACGTTCCTGGTCTCTCCCCTCTGCCCTGGGCTCCCACAGGCCTGGGGCTGTGTGAGTGTGGCCCAGGCTGGGCCCTGGTCTGGGCTGAGGAGTGCAGCTGAAGGGGCCCTCCCACCCTGTAGGCATGAGGAACATGGCGGGCTGCTCCTGAGTTGGCCAGTGGGGACGGCTAACCAGGATGGTCACAGCTCCTCCTCCACGTGCCTTGCCCCCTGCCAGGATCAGGGATGGTGTCCTCCACCTGCTGGGGACCTTTTGCACTGCCGCAGCCTGCAGCACCTGTCATGCAGGCCAGAGATAGGAGCCAGAACCCCTCCCCATCAGGGTTGTAGAAGCAAGAGCCAATTGGAGCCATCAGACCCGTCCCACTGTGTCACCATTCCAGGCTGCTGGGGGCCTGGGACCTGAAGCCTGGGGCTGGCCTGGGTGTGAGGTTTGCAGACAAGGACCCTCAGAGTCCAAGTTCTGTGGGGTTGCTCAGGGGCTGCTCAGGGGGAATCTTGAGGGTGGATCCACCTTCTGCTCTGAGCAGTGCTAGGTGGCTTGCATCTGTGTGCTGCAAGGGCTTCAGGGCTAGCAAAGTCAGACCACCCAGCGGAGTGGAGTGCCTGGATGGGACTGTAGGACTGGTGCTCAAGTCTATTTCTTTCCTCTTTTGCTGCCATCTGAGAATGAGAGGAAAGGGCAACCTCTGAATGGCAACCAACTGAGCTTTTGCTGGCCTTGCAGGCTGGACTCGGACATCCATTTATCTGCAGGGGAGGAGGCCTCTCTGCCTGAGGCAGCTGGGAACACATCTGTTCTCAACCGCACCTCACCACCCGCCCCGGCCTCCGTCCTGCCTCAGCTCCATCCTGGCTCCACTGTACTCTCTGAGTGTGGCAGACAGCCCGGCTCCAGCTGGAGAAGACTCCTTCTTGGAGCTTCCCGAAGCCAGGGAGCAACGAGCTTCTCTCTGAGCCTACAGGGGCTCCTGGAGCAAAAGCAAAGAGAGGGCACTTAGGGGTCATCATGGCCACAGCGCGGCACTACCTCTTCATTTGCAGGGGAGAGACGCATAGGGTCCAGGGAACTAGGTGAGAGCAGAGGGCAGCGTCTGGGGATGGGTGTGCCTGGGACACTCCTGGAGCCTGCCCCTCCCTTTTCTTCACTATTTCCCGCCTCACTGGTTACCTAAATGCCACCTTCCACAGAGCGGAGGACAGTGTGTCCTCAAAGGCACAAAAGGACCACCTGGGGCTAAGTCTGGCTAGCAGAAAGGTTTGGCTTTGTGCAGACAGAGTGAATCCTGATCCAATCTGTAAAAATGGGAGGGGTTTTATATAAAAGTATAGATTTGGGTTTCTACTGGGTCCTAGGACCCAGCGACTCTGAGAAAACAACACTTTTCCAGGGAGCTAGGTCCTGCTGGCACTGACCAGTGGCTGGCTGCTCTGCTGGGCAGGAAACTCCTAAAGGTTCCTGGGTCTTCACTACTCCCTGCTGACTCCCATCCGGGCCCACGGTGAGCTGCAGGATTCTGCCCTGGTGCGGTCGGGCCTCCCTCACGGGTTTCCATCACTTGCGTCCGACCCTTCAGAGGCACCTGGGTTTGAAGCACTGAGCCAGCTCTGGGGTGGGATCTGGGAGGTCTGGCTCACTTCCCACCTCTGTCGCTGTGCAGCCGTGAGGCAGGGCACACCACCTCCCTGACGACAGGGTCAGGCCAGGGGTTGTTTTGAGCTGGCCCTCCTAGCCCTGACATTCCTGGCTTCTGCCCCACCCTGGCAGCATCTGGAAGGATCTTCCCTTTTGGCCCTGCAGCAAACCCAGCTCTCCACCCTCAAGGGGATGCTGCATGAGGCAGGCATGGTGGCGCAGCCTGCTATAGGAGTAAAAAGATGACACCTTGCAAGGCTGCTGCTTTCCTTGTTGACATTTCAATTAAGCTTTTGCATGGCTATTTATTCAAAGGGAGATGGCTAAGGAATAATTGAGTGCTGACAGAATTTGGGTAGAATTAATTTCCACCATAAAATTAATGTGTACTGGTAACTAGGGCAAAAATCGGGAACAATAAGTGCCATTGGGTTTTAAGGAAATTGAGCTATTTGAAAGAAAAGTTGAATGTGGGCTGTGGACACATGAGGATGCAAATTCAGGTCCATCTGTTCCGCTGCTGATCCCGCCCTGCTGACCTGTCCTGCCTGGGACCAGAGCTCCGCCCTGTTCCTCTTGCTCCTGAGCCCTAGCCAGCTAGTTCTTGACTTGTAAGACAATCTGTCCTCCCTTTTTGGTGATGTCATGTCCACTGGGGATGATGCCCAGAGGACAGCCTCAGCTTGCAGGCAGTGGGGCAGTGTTAACAATCTCTGGAGCGGAGGGACAGAGGCTGTGTCCCCTATTTATTTCAGCCATTCCTTGCTTCCGGACTGCACCCCTCTCTCCCCAGCCCCAGCTGGGCTTCAGGCCTCTGCTATGCATAGCCTACATGACTGCTGTGACCTCCATTATGCCTCCTTCACACCCATCTGGATCACTCTCCTTGATGTGCAGGGCCTTGGAGGGCACCCTGTCTCAGAGGTACAAGGCAGGGCTCCTCCTTTATCACATGTTCCCCACAGCTCGCTCTTGTGCTGCCCCTGCTCACGCTTGGCGCTGCCCCTGCCCAGCCACCTTGTGCAAGTCCTGCAGAACCATGAGCCTCTTTTCCTTGGTCTAGGTCAGACCTTCCCTCTAGCCTCGAACAAGTGCCACCTCCTCCAGAGAGCCATCGCTGAGCACCTGGGCACAGGGGGCTTGGCACAAATGCCAGGGTGCTCATGTAGCCGTTGCCTCTGTCCCCTCCGTTCCCAAATGTCTTTCTCACAGCATATCCCACCTCTCCACCCACAGTGGAAGCCTCAGCCACCAGAGACTAGCCTCAGACATCCTCTCGTGGCCTGGTGGCAGACCTGGAAGGGAGGGGAGAACACCCCAGGGACCCGCCCCTTTGGGGGAGCAATTCATTGCTGGTCAGCACTTTTCCTGGAGCTGCGCTCTGCTGCAAGCATGCCACTTACATTGAACTCTTCTTGAAACTGCAAGTTACCACTATTTTGTAGGTGGGGAGATTGAGTCCCAGGGAGGTGATACAACTTACCCGTTGCTTAGGGTGGCCAAATAAAATGCAGAATGCCGAGCTAAAATGAATTTCAGACAAACAGTGGATCATTTCTAGTGTATGACCCAAATATTGCACAGAAGAGGAACTCCCCTTCCCCCAGATGCCCCAGCTTGACCCCAGCCCCAGGCTATTTCCAAGGGAAGCAGAGTAGGGATAAGATTTTGACACTCGTGATGGATCTCTAATGTGGCCACTTTGCTGCTAACTCCTTTCCAGCTTCCTATTTCTTTTGCACTGAGACTGTCCTCAATGATCCTTTATTGGCATTGTCAAACTTAAGGAAGATGGTAAACAAGGCCTGGCTCTGTGGCAGAGGTGGGTACGGCGGGCCCCGGGTGACCACAGTGGACATCATGGTGCCCCCAGGTAGGTAGGATGGGGCCCCTCTCTTTGCCTTAAGCCGGTCATCCCGTGGGGTCTCAGCCACCCATCTTGTCCCACCCATCTTGTGACCATGGACAAATCACTTAACCTCTCTGGTACCCAGCTGGTACCCACTACCTGGGCTGCAGGGTAGTAATGGCTTGCTGTATTAGCCCTTTACACGTCTTCCCTCCACCAACACCCTCAGTGGCCCCAGGAGGCAGGTGCTGTGCTGACTTGGAGCCATGAACATGTTCTTAATCTTAGTCCATTCCTGTGGTGTGAACTCCTGCAAAGAAGACCTTTGCATGAGTTTCCTTCAGTTAAGGGGTGGCCCACCCGAATCAGCATGGGTTTTAGTCCTATTACTGGAGTCTTTATAGAACAGGCCAGAGAGAGAGAGGCCATGGGGAGCAGCCAGAAGCTGGAAGTCAATGGAACTGGGGAAGAGAAAGAAAAGCCGAGACACCCCAAAGACTGTCAACCAGCCTGAAGATACCATCCCTGGAAGAAAGCCTGTGAGCCTTTGAAACCGTAAGCTGATAAATTCCTGTTGTTAAGCCAACCCATTGCATGGTATTTATTTTAGTGGGCAGGATACTAAAACAGTGTCATTTGCCCCTTTCACAGGTGGGTACCAGAGAGGTTAAGTGATTTGTCCATGGTCACACAGTCAGCAGGCAGTAGAGGAGTTATCTCCAGTGACTCTCTGGTACCCACGAATCAAATCCAGGCTTCTTAGGCAGCAGAAGCTCTTCATGATCGCACCCAGTGGGCATTCCAACCCCCATTGCCTCCACACTCCTTCAATGTCCCAAGCTCCAGACAAAAGGGTACCTCACCCACACTTCCTGCCTCCAGGCCTTCACTCATGCTGTTCCCCTTGCTAGACTGCCTTCCCTGCCTCCTGTGGCTGCCCAGAGCCTGTCCATCCTCCCACGTCCAGCCTAGAGGCACCCACCAGGAGACCTCCAAGACAGCTCTGACTCCTTTGTCCCTCCAGTACCCTGCCCTGTCCTATAACCCTCCCTCTTACCACACTGGGCTCTCATCTGCACGGCTGCCTCGCTGTCAAAGACCCCAACAAGCCATCACTGTCACCCTGGGCTTCCCTTCCAAGTTCAGAATACAAATCCCACCTTCTTCTGAGGCCCCCCAGTGGCTTCTTTCTGCTCCCAGGATGGAGACCTAACTTAGCTGGCTCCTGCCCTGCCCCAGCTATGCCAGCCCGCCCTGCTGCCCACATGCCCGCCCTCTATCCTCTCTCTTTGCCCCCAGGGCCTTCCCATTTGCCCATCACTCCTACAGGCCCTTGGGGTCCCCCTCCTGACCCATTGGAAGGCTTCCTTTGTTCTATGGGCTCCTAGAAGCAGGTTTCCATAACCACCCTATTATTAACCCCTTGCATTGGCATGGGACATTTGTTCTAACTGATGATGTTTACTTTTTAACAGTGGTTAAAAACTTTTTAACTCCTCCACCAGCCGGTAAGTTCCTGAGGGCAAAGACCAGTGCTTCTCAGCCACAACCTGCCCCATCACCCAGCATGCTGTCTAGCACCCAGAAAGCTCACAAATGTTTGTTGAGTGAACGAAGCAAAGTCTTTCTTGGATGTCCCTGACTGGTCTAAGCATCCAAGATGCATCAGTCATTGGGCCAGATGCTTTACATCTAGCATCTCATTTTTATCCCTCAAATAAAAGCTGGAGCTGGAAGTCTGCCCTGAGGCTCTCTGGGAACAGCAATCTTACTTTTCAACTGCCCAGGCCTTTCTTGACATGTCTCTTTGTCTAACTTTTTTTTCCAACTAACTTTACCATTTGGCTGTCATTTCCTTTTTTTTAGTATCTTCAGTTTCAATTTTTGTTCCGTTATATCACGTGTAGTTTTGTGAGCCACTTAAAATTATTTTGTTTGAAGGTAACGTGTATATAAATATTTGGACTAGCTCAGTTGTTTTTAAATCTTTGAGAGCAGTTAAACCTTTTCTCAAGCTAATGGCTGTGGGGAACCCAATATATAGAACCATTGGAAGCAGAGCTACTCTGGTTGTAGCAGGGTGAGGGGCTGGGGGTGCAGGGCTCCTAAGAACACTGTTTGGGAACCATTCACTCAGAGCATCTCTAAGGCACCTTCCAGGTTGAAAGTTCTTGGACTTGCAGACGGTGGAGTGCTGGTGTGTCCATTATACAGCTAGGGAAAGTGGGGGACCTGTCAGGATTTCAACTGAGTGAGCTTGGCCCCTTCTTGGGTACCCAGGGCTGTGTTACAGTCCCCATGCTAGGGCCCCATTGGAGTCTGAGTTGCCTGTGGGGACCTCCCCTCCCCTCCACGGCCTCATGTCCCTCGAGGAAGTGTCTGCCCCAGCGTCATCACAGGCTGCCCTAGTTAGGCCAATTGTAGACACTCAATACCCATTCAAGGAAGCCAGCTTAGCATATAGGTCCAGGCCACAGCCTCTTTCTTCCTCATTCTGGTGAGCAAATGCCATGTCCCAGGGGGAGCTGCGACTGGCCAAGAAAGGACACCCTCTGAGCTGCAAGCATGACCAGAGGCCTGAGGGTCAGGGAGGAAGGGCTGAAGGACCCCGAGGCCAGGAACCACCAGGGCACAACACTAATTCTTTCCTCTTTCCGCCTGACTCTTATTTTCACCTTGACACCAGCATATTTCCTTCTGTTTCACACTGAAGACTTTTCTTTAGAAACAGGATTTAACTGAAAAGGTTAACACGTTTTAATTGCCCAGGGAAAGTGCTCTGAAAATTCTAAAACATGTGCTCATTAAATAAAATTGGCACAGGGGAGCTGCCCAGGATATGTCACACATTAAAATATGACGCTGTAGAATAAAATGCATTATGAATGATTGCCTTGTGTATTTTTTGTTACATTAGTCTTTAATGGGAATACAGTTCCTCATCTGCCCACCTGGAGATTTGCTTTTGAAGATGCCTGACAATAATCTGCAAGTCTGGACCTGGCTGCACTACCAGAGTGTCCACTTGCTCTGGGGAGCCCACCCTTGCATCCTAAGGGGAGTCCAGGGGTTCAGAGAGGGGCATGCCATCTGGATGACTGAAGGGGCAGGGGTGCTGAGGCAGACCAGTGGACTGGCTGTGCTCACTCACTCTGCCCATCTCTCCTGTCTGCGGATGGCAGAAGTATGGACTGGCATAGAATTTGGGGACTAGTAAGTCTGTAACAGGCTACCACCTGGGCCCTTCTCCTTGGGGCCTCCATCCTGGAAAACTTTGACTGAGCTTGCACTGTTCAGGTGCCACGAATACCCCAGGCATGCCTGCTGTTCCAATCTCACTCCCTGGTCCTGCAAGGCCCAGCTCACATCCCATATCATCCTTCCACCCACTCATCCTTTACTCCACCCATCCACCATCCACTCACTCATCCTTCCACCCCTCCATCCATTCAAACAAGGAGACCAAGTCTCACTGGATCACTGCCTCTAAAGTGAACTCCTTGTATCCACTCTGCCCTAATCTCCCCAATCTCCACACTGCAGCTGGAGTGCTCATTTCCAAAAGCATCACCTCCCCTTCCAGTTGCTTTCCATTTCACTGCCCTTAGCACAAAATCAAAACTCCCTATCTCCTTAAGGGGTTTGGATCATGAACCCCTCTTGGCTTCATAACCTCTATGTTCTTCTGTCTCGCTTTCTCTGTCCCAGTCACAGTAACCTTTTACCATGCTCTTGAACTCCTTTTGCTCCTCCCTGCCACAGGACCTTTGCACATACTGTTCCCGCTTCTTGAAGCTCTTCCCTTCCTTTTTCTCTAGCCAATTCTTGACCGCATTACAATTATTGTTCAAGTGTTACTTCCTCAGGGATCCTTCCCTGACTGGCTCTAGTCCCTTATTCTTAGATCCACAGCCCATGGGTCTCTCCTTTAGAGTGCCAGCCATAGTTGTAGATTTTCGCTTGCTGTGTGACTATTTGATTAATGTCTGTCTCTTATTCATATTGTGTCCTCAGTACTGTGCATGATTCCTGGCACATATAGATGCTTGATGGAAGTTGAATGAATGAATGAATGAATGAATTGCCAGGCCCAGTACAAGCATGTGGGGGAGTGATGGTACAAAAATGAGAACACATTGGGCCTGCCCTCAGTGTCTCTCAGTCAGGCTCTGACTCCAGGGCAGGGAAGAAAATGCTGGGGGCACGAGACAGCACCTTTGGGGTGATCAGGGTGGATGAGGCCCCTTTGGCTGTAGGTCACCTTCTCTGGAAAGTGGTTGCCAATTACCAGCTTGGCCTGGCCTCACCTTCCATGAGCCCTTCCAAGCATCACGTACATGCATTCCTGGAGGGAGGTGCTGGGTCTACCTGAAGCCCAGCCCCCAGCTCAGACCAAGAACCTCCCCTATATTTATTAAAGACCTTCCTCTGGGCCAAGCGGGATTTGTACAAGACTCACTTGTGATAGAAGTTGCTAGAAGGGACTGCTGTTATGGCTGGGATTTCCTGGCTTAGAGAAAAAGCTGATGGGCAATGGGCCAGAGGCTGAGTAGAGGGGAAGGCGCTCTGGTTTTGGACATATCCAGTGAAGGGTGGGTGGGCTTCCTTCTCTGTGAGTCTGCAGTGGGCTGGGTGGGAGGCAGGTTTGCATGGGGCTACTGTTGGCTGGGCTTATGCGGGGGATGCAGAGAGCAAAAGCAATCCCCACTGGTGCCTGGATGCTGGGTGGACACAGCAAGCCACAGTGAGGGAAGAGGAGGTGAACAAGAAAAGCAAGAGGTCGGAACACCCGTGGATGGCCAGCACATGCTACGCTATGAGCCTGCAACAGTATACTTACTACCTGCCCCGCCTCCCAGTCCTGTCCCCAAAGGCACCTCTCTCTGTCTGAGCCCTGGTGAAGGGGAGCCCAGCTGTCTCCTCTGTAATCCAGGCCTGTCTGGCAAGGCTACTTTGGCCAGTTGACATGGTGAGGGGGCTTTGTTCCTTCTGCTTCCTTCTCCCGCAGAGAACGCTCTTGTCTGTGCTAAAATACCAGCCCCTCCTCTGAAATCTGCTTCCCTCCCTGCCAAGCGGCCCCACCTCCTCCGGCACCTGTTCCCCGCAGTGGCCGCTCAGTCCGACAAAGAAGCAAGACCAGGTACAACACAGGTACCAACTGTTGTGACACCTCTGGTGGGCTTTCCTAAGGAGCCATGTGGGCATAGCCGGGCCAGTGAGGGGAGAGAGTGCAAAGGTGCTGACTTAATTTGCTGGTGGACCATGAGAAGGAACGATGAAGTTGTCCTTGTTCTCCTAGGAGCTTTTGAGACATAAAAAAACTGCCTTAGCCAGGCAAGGATGAGGACGTGGTTTCTTTATGTCTTACCCTCCTCCCCCCCAAAATGGCACAGACCAGAGACAGCACAAAAATAGCAACTCGCTGAATCATTTTGCAATCTGATGGCACTTTCTGTGTTGAGGCTCCATCAGCTTCCTTCTATCACCTTCAGCTCCATGATGGTCATGCATGTGCAGAAAGAACAGGCTCAGATGGGAGCCCTTGTCCAGCCTCTGTGGCCTTGTTGAATTACCTGGAGAGTTCCTGCTACACCCATGAAATACAATGATAAGACCAGAGACAGCATCGACTGAGCTTTTCCTGTTTGCCAGGCCCGGTGCCCAGCCCAGTTCTTTGCATGGATTCTCCCCTCAAATCTTATCACCCACCCTCTGGTTTGGGTACGGGTATCATCCAGATGATAACAGATGAGGGACACACACAGAGGGTGGGCGAAGTGGCAGGGTCAGGATTCAAATCCAAGGGGTTGGTCTCATCTGGAAAATGAGAAGGAAACCCCTTCTGGGTAAGGCATATACTGTGCCTTCTAGGGGGCACGTACTTTGTAAGGCCTGGTAAGAGAAAGAATTTTCTGGTAATTAGACCTAACTTGCTGACAAGCCAGTGAGCTGAGCCGTAAGTAACACGTGAAATGTCAGGAGGAAGAATGAAATGATTGGAAAGGCTGGCAGGTGTAACTTATTCCTGAATGGTTGCTTAACCTCCATGCTTTGTCTAGCCTACCAGAATGGGGCAGCTTTTGAGAGGTTGCCCGGGTCATTTCCTCTGGTGCCTGCTCTTTAACACACAGCGGGTGGCTTGCTAGGTGCTCTCAGGAGGTGCTCTCCACCGCAGCCCTTCCGACAAGCATGTTGTTTCTGAACCGGGTGGAGCCGAGCCCATGGGTGTGGGTGAGTGGGTGGATGGCGGGTGAGGAGAAAGCTTCTGAAATGTCCTTATTTTGTGCAAAACCAGAGTCAATGGAAGCAAGTCCAAAGTAGCTTTGATATTTCAATCCTGAGAGCGGTAATGGGAATTCAACAATTCATGTTTTCCAGAAACGAGCTTGGCCTCAGGACTAGACTCGGGACGAGGCTTCACAAGGCCTGTCTCTCAAGGGTCATCTCCTGGAGGGGACAGGTGGGAGAGACAGCCTGAGCAGCACAGCCTCATACTTTAACCAGCTACCGAGGGTGCTTCTGTTTCCAAACCCTTCGCTGCCACCTCTACTGCTCTCAGCTCAACAGAGGAGGCCAAATTGGGTAATCCATCTTGATATTATAGCACATCTTCCAGAGAGCACTGAAGTCTCTGACAAGCAGGCTAATTTTCCCAGAAGTACCCTTCCCCATCCCCACCTGGGGAAGGAGTTTTGTCATCCTTCATAACCAATAGGCAGGGGTCCAGGAGTTAAAGGGGCTGGAACTGTTGGCTTACCATCTTAAACTTTCTTGCATAAGACAAAGTGCAACTTCTAATTGATTTGGATGTGAGTTTCCAAGAGATGCCTGTCAATAGCCAGCAGAACATAGGGGAATAAAAAAGATGATATATATATATATATATATTTTTTTTTTCCCTACAAAAATGTCTTTAAACCACAATGGCATCTCCCATTAAGCTCAGGGGTTTAGACAACAGTGAAGCCCACGCCACTGTCCACACGGAGCAGAACTAATCAATACCATATTACAAAAGCACCTGACCTCGTTTATCCTCACAGATACTCGGGGAATCGTTAATATTCAGAGCTTTGAAAATGTGCGCCTGGCATGTTTAATGAGAAGCTCCTGAGAGGGTAGAATTCCTGGTGACATTTAGAAAGGCTGGCTCTCAGCCTTTCTCTTGGGGGTTGCCACTCCAGCTGGGGAAAGGGTCTGAGCTAAAGCATGAGGTGGGAACCATGTCTCTTGGGAATGAAGCGAGACAGAAGGAGTGTAGGAAAACTCCAGAAAGGAGGCTGTGGAACTTGTGAGGGGCAAGGAACATAATAAATGCCCAGTAAAAGGCAACTATCCTGCCTATCATTATGATGGTCCAAACAGCAGGCAGCTGTTTTATCCTGAAATTGAGTAGCACTGGTGCTGAGGGAATGGCTATGCTAGGGAGCCAACTGACATTTTGGTGATGGTCAAAGGCCGTCTCATTTGATATGACCTTCTCAATGCATGGGACACAGAGTGGGGAGGGAAGAGGAGGCCTCTAGAAGAGTTCCCAGGACTGACTTGAGCTAGGTAGTGATAAGCCCCAGGTACCTCCTTCATGTCTGAAATCACACACTGCCTACAGGAAGTCTCCCTTGATTGCTTCAGATAGATCAGAGCTATCCATCTTCCAGACTCCCGTTGTCACAAATTGCTTTGTCCTGGTTTTAATGGATGCTTCGACTGACCTGGGAGTCATGAATGCCCAAAAGTGATTCTGTAGCTGCCAACTCTGGTTTCCTTCTATGCCAAGCTTGGGGCATGGGCTCTGGTGGCATCTCAGGAATCGTCTAACGAGGGAGACGGGATGTCATGTAGCTGATAATCCAATATGTTTGCTGCTGTCAGGGATAATGCAGGCATCTCTTGCCAGCTGCGAGGCTCAGCCATTTCCATCCTTTAATTTTCTCTTTTGGGAATGCTCAGAGAGCTTCACCCACTCTTCTCCGGGACATCTTTCACCAAATTTATTTTCTCCTTAATTATGATCCTTGTGTCATGTTGAAGTTAGGGGGTGGGGGTAGGGGGTAGGAGTGATTCGTTTATTGGAGGCAATGATTTTCGGTTTCTCATGGGCCCAGGATTTGGGCAGCCTTGGTGATAGCCTCCACAGGAGGTTATCTGGCTAGCATGGCATGATCTGCCCACTGCACTGTGATTCTCCTGGGGCACACTGGCACTGTTTCCACCAGCTTTGGCATCCTCCCCAGACATGGGTCAAGAGGAAGTGAGTGCCTTCACCTTGCCCATAGCCCCCCTTGGTCACGGTTTGCGGTCGCCATGGCGACACCCAAGGATGCTCCCCCTTGATGGCTCACAGCAGTAACAGGCTTTCTGAAGCTGTCACACCGTAGCCTTGGCTGTCTTTCTCTCATTATTAATTGAAATATTGAGAGCCGGTTCTCCATGTGGGCACCAGCAGCAGTTTGCCACATCTAGCTGGCTCTCTGTGGGGGCCACAGCGCCTCTCTTCGGAGCCAGAGCCCTGAGGCTAATTAGAGGTTGGCATGTCATGGATCAGATCCCAAGGTCCCTGCAGAGGGGAACCTCTTGCCAACATACAAGCCATTCAGTTGCAAACTGTATTCTTTTGAGGCTGTTCTCAGCTTCACGGTGGTCCCTTTCCTGGTTAGAAGTGTTTGTCTGGAAGAAATTCTTTCTTTCTTTTTTTTTTTTTTTAATTTTCTTTTAGAAATGGCAACAAGCAACAAAGCATTCATGAAAAATGGGTCAGCGTTCAGATTAATTAGGACCCAGGTTTACAAACGTGGCTAGGAAGGGGCACAGCCTCCTGTGCCTGCTTTGCTTTGTGAATCCAGCCCATGTTTATTTTTAAGCTCAAATATCAAAATGTCTCTTGACAAATGAGGCATGAAACAAATGAATTTTTGCACATAAACTTTTAGTGCAAATATACATTTGGCTGTGCTGGGCACACAGGGGGCACAGGGAGGGTCTTGCCTGGCTGGGCAGTGGTTGAAGGGTGGGCATCAAGTAAAGCCCCCTCCATGTCCTTTCCTGGCATTGCCACAGCAGCACAGTGAAACAAATAGAGCAACAAGGCACTGTCCAGGGCTTCCTTCTGACCTCCTTCTAGGAGTAACCACTTAAGAGGTCACTGTCTGTGGAGGCAGGGTGGGACCACTGAGTATCCATGTCCCCAGGCCCAGGCTGACCTTCTAATGGAATGTCAGCTTTGGGTTTGTCCTGTAGTTGGGGAGGGTGGACTGCATCTCCCTCCTCTTTGCCCCACCCCTAGATCCACTGTGTTCCCTTCTCTGCTCCACTGTGCCCAGGGGGCTGGTCTCTATAGGCTGTACAACCCAGGTGCCCTCAGCTTCCAGGAAGCTTTGGCCAATGAGAAGCCCTGAGGGGAGACTGGAAGTCAAGAAAGTGAGGTTCTTGCTGGGTCACTGTGAGTTGGCCTTGTCCCTCTACGGAGGTCCTGGCTCTTGTTGGGCAGCCTGCCCCACAGGGTCTAAGGAGTATCTGGGTTCTGCTAATGGCTTTCCCATCCCTTTTCTCTTTAGGCTACTGTGCCAATCAATGGCTCTCTCTGCTGTTAGCCAAGGGACCTGCCCCAATCTCTCGGAGGTTGCCTTAACCTTGTCCTATCCTTCATGCTCTTCATTAACTCTGCTGTTGACAGTGCTACCTATATTTAGCCAGGACTCTGACTGATCCACTTTGCAACACTCTTTTGGGTTAGCCAAGGGGTAAAAATCCTTTCTGGTGCCCTCCTTGCCAAGCTGCTGAGAACTGAGCTGTGGAAGCCAGCTCACACTTCTGGCAGATCAGCTGACCTGCTGCATCTCAAAGAGGTTCAGTAGGATTGGGCACTGCAGCCGAGCCCAGGAAACCTCTCCACCATGGAGCCTTACAGAGAGGTTAGTAAAGTCCATCAACAAAACACAGCCTGCAAACTTCACCCCTACAGACACAGCTTGCAGCCTGTGGGGCCTTGGGGGACTTGGAAGGGATAGGGCACTTAAGACTGGGCACTGTCCCCTTCCTGGGATGAAGGATGTTCATGTGTGTTTGTAGGAGTGTTGGGCAGGTCTCCAAGACCCCACCTGCTAGGATGACCCTGGATACTTAGGACCCCTAAGTCTTCCAAGATGAAGGGCACCATCTGGTCCCAGATTCTAAGGATAAGAATGGCACACTGGGTTTCCTGCTGTGGGGATGTATGCCCTGGAACATCTTCACTCTGTTGTCTAGCAAAGAGATTGGAGATCTGGCCAGTTGTGCCAGGCAATACTTTCAAGGGGAAGAGGGAGATTCAAACAGGAATGGCTTTGCGACCTTAGCCTCAATACCATTTTTGTAGGTACTACCAAGTTCACTTTCGAACACCACCTTCAAATGGCACTTTCTTGACCAAAGCTTTTAATGGTCCCCTTTTGGCTCTGCTTGGTATTCAAAGCCCTCTACAGCCCTCAACCAACCAGCTTTACTTCCCCCACCCCTCCTTTCCAGTCAGAGCAGCCATCGGCCATAGTATTAACAATTAACATTGGCACAGCAGTTCACATATTGAGCTCCCTCAATTCTAACAGCTACCTTCTGAGGCCATGGCCATTTTATAGTTGAAAAGTCAAGGGCCAGAGATGTTAAGCCACCTGCCTAAAGTCACACAGCCAGTAAGTGGTGGAGGCACAGTTTATACCTGGGCTTTTGCCTTCTAAATCCCTTCCTTTGCTGCTCTACCCCTGGTCTATAGAACATTGCAGAACTATGCTCCAGCCTGTGACATACATGTTTACTTTCTGGGGCAGAAGGGTCTTCTCTTCACCAGCCAGCATTAACTAAACCGGTCACTCTATGTGAGTAAGGACTTTTCCAGCACACCTACTGTGACCGAGACAGAGATTCATGTTCCCTAGAGGTTCATGCTCCCCTTCTGATGATATGAGGCTGGAAAGCAGCTGCCAAGCCAAGGACTGCATTTCCCAGCCTGCCTTGCATCTTTCTTGGACCATGTGTGAATGGATGGGGGCAGAAGTAATATTCACCACTTCTGGGCCTGTCCTTAAAAACCTCCCTCAATTCTCTACACTGAGTTAATGAAGCCCAATCAGCATGATCTGAGTGATGATTTTCTTAATCCTCAACAGTTTGAGGGCATAAGAATCACCCAGAGAGTATATGATGTTATGAGTGCCAGTCACCTCGGATTCAGTGGGATGGGCCAGGAGACTTCGTTCTGCTGATGGCATGTGGATTGTGTGAGAACCACCAGAGTAGGAGCACAACTACCTGAGCCTCTCCTTTGGGGGTTTTATAAGGGATTATCCCAGAAGCCAGCTTGCCAGGGTTGCAAAGCCACTCATTAGAGATTGTCTCTGTGGATCTCCTCATCAAAACTAAGAGGTGGGTTTCAGAGAGCAAGTGACTTGTCTAAAATCACATACAATGAATGAGCACTGGAGCTAGGCTCATCTCAGGTTCCTCTTAGGCAGGGGGATGGGAAGAGAGTGATTCCTTGGTGGGGTAGGGGTGGGAGGAGGAGCACAAGGGGCAGCAGGCCCTTCCACCCTTCATAACCCCCCACTACTATTGCTGACCAGCCCATCCTGCCCTAAGGCTGCTTATACAGGAAGAAGTCCATTACCAGCTCCCAGCCCCTGCCCCAAGAAAACGTGATCTCACTGGTAGCAGACACTTAGGCCTTAAACTCTGGGTGCTTTTCCAACAAAGGGGAGACCTGGCTCCTCCATCCCTACCCTAGTGACAAGGAGGCTGGGGCAGCCATATATAGCAGGGTCATCCTGCACTGAGCTAAGGAGAGGATGGCAGCAGTTATGTAAAACCTGTCTGTCCAGTCTAGCCAAACAGTATCTAGGTTGCCAAGTTTAACAGCCAACCCAGGGACCCACACCCAGCCATGCTAAGGCCCCACCCAGCAAGAGCCCTTGCAGATGCTTTGGGTCCTTATTGGAAAGTAGGCTGCTGTGGGGAAGAAGCCTTCAGGGTCCAGTTTTCCAAACCCAATGAGCATGTTCCGGACAGTGAAGGCTCTCCACACTCCAACTTGGGCTGTTTCCAGAGATCTCAGGCAGGGAGACCCCCCCATGCATAAATACACTTTGTGATTGCTTCAGTAGGCCAACAGGAGAGCGGTAGGAAGCCATAAACCAAGGACTCAAAGTAAGGGCGCCTGTGGGAAAGGAGCTCTGGAAGCACCGAAGTTAAATAACTCGGCTATGCAGATGCAAATGACCCGAGTGGGGCCTCCCGCTTGGCGGTGAGCCAGCAGGGTGGGGCGGAGTCCTCGAGCAAAGAACCCACCCACCCCCTACCCCCACGCGTGCACGTCTCGCTCCCGGCTGGCGCCTGCCTTACCCGAGTCGTGCCTCTGGCGCAGAAGTACAACTTGGCCGGGGGGCGGCGACGCAGCTGAAGCCGCAGCGGCGGCGGCGACGGTCGTGGCGGCGGCGTCCTCCGGAACTTCGGGTTCCGGGACGGAAGGCAGTGCCCCAGGCAGCGGGCTCTTGTCGCCGCGGCCGGGTTCCGAGGTGGCGGCACGCGCCGCGGTGTCGGTAGCTCCCGCGGCGTTGGCATTGGCGGCGCTGGCGGGGCCGTGGCGGCGCGGGCCACTGCTCTGGATGTGGGACACGGCCTCTGCGGCTTGCATGTTGGGCGGCGCGAAGCGCGAAAGCACGCGCAGCAGCGCCTGGGCCTTGTGCTCCTGCGTGTCGTCGTCGCTGTAGTCCGACACGCGGCACTCGTACACGCCCTCGTCCTGCCGCCGCACGGCGGATAGCCGCAGCCTGTGCGAGATGTCATTGCCCTGGACGCGCACGGTCTGCAAGAGAGCGCGGTTGGGCGGTCAAAGGCCGGCTGGGCCAACTGGCAACCCCTCTTCTGGCCCGCCTCCAGGCCACTAAATTCCAGCCCTCCTCGGACCCCTAACCCCATGTTTCGCCAGTGGTACGGAGCCCCCAATTCTGCATGGTTTCCGGGTGGCCCTGCCCATTGCACGTGTCCCCAGCTTCCTATTATCCTAACCGAATGCCCTTCCTTGCATTACCCGCCTATCCATACCTCTGCTTCTCGTCCTCCCATAGTTTTCCCTTCAGAGCGTCATACACCCGGCACTCCTCCCTCCTGCACTTCCAAGAACTCTCTGGCTCCCTGGTGGTTAACAGTCCCAGTGGAACGTCGCCTGAAGTCTGCCCCCAACACGGACTGGCACTTAACGCTCCCTTTTTCTAGAAGCAGGCGGCCGAGGTCATGTTCACAAGAGGACACAGATAAACTCGCGACCATCCCCAGTCCTTCAGGGCTAATCCTCCGCACTCCGTAGGAGGCGGGGGCTGCTGCTTGCAACCGACACACCCGTGGAGATGGGGGCAACCGGGAGCCCGCGACGGAGCGCGCCTCCTCTCTGACCTGCTGATGGCAGGAAAGAAGCACTCTGGGCCGGGCCTGGCCCAAGAACCCAGGAAACTCTCGCCTGTGAAACGAACCCACGAGGAGGCTCTTGCTGTTGCCAGGCATTTATACACTTCCACGCTAAAAAAAAAGCTTGGACGCACCTCCTCCCAGATTTCGGAACTGCAGGACCAGCAGCGGCAGCACTACGGCCCCTCGCCTCCCGCCCCGCCCCCACCTCCGCGAACCTACAGCATCCAGCACCCCTAACCGCAACCAGGCGAGGAGAAGGCTGCAGGGGAGTCGCTGGGGCACCGAGTGTGTGTGCGGGGCGGGAGAAGGGAGAAGTCCCCTAGCCGGTGCATCGGTGGTGGCGACCGCGAGGAACAAAGGGCTCCTGGCGCCGGGAGAAAAGCCAGCAGGGGAGAGGGGTGCCGGCTGGAGCAAAGGAGCGTTTTACAGGTGAGCGCGGAGACAGGCCGCGACTCTTGGTTTACACGAAAGAGGACCCGACTCCGTACTAGACGCCAGATGGCGCCGGGACACGCCAAAGCAGTTGAAAGCGCCAGGCGGAGAGCAGGATCCCGTGCGGCCTGGTCGCCTAGGCTCTCTAAAGGGGAGGGAGATGCCGCGTACAAGCGGCCGCAAGGGGTCTCTCGCGGCCCGTGCTGGGCTCCACACTTACGCTGATTTTAGTGGCATCCTTATTTGTTACCTAAAATGCAAAAAGGGAGAGAGATGTTAGGATCGCAGCCTCCAGATCCCGGAAACGCAGGTCTGCCTTCGGCAGGTGGGCTGGGACCTAAAGCCACCCCCCCCCCCCCCCCGGGTATGGCAGAGACCTGGGGCAGAAAGGACATCAGGATTCCCGGGTAGTTTGGCCCGGAAGTGGGGCTTGGAGCTGGCATAATGTCTGGGCGAGAAAGGGCGGCCTCAGCGCGAACTTGGCAGTCCACGGGAGGGGAAGCTGGATTGCCCACCAGGATGGGAAGAGAGGCCCATCCCTGCCATTACTATGTGCATTCATTCCCTGCCTTGTTCCCACAAATCCCCGCAAGTTGTCTCCTCCTAATTGGAGACCCTGAAAAGCTGGATGGAAGGGCCAGTGTATCTGACAAGGACCCAGTGGGAGATGTGAGCAATGACCCTGGGAAGAGGCCAGGTATGTGTGTATGTGTGTGTGTGTATAAGAGTGTGGGTTGAGGAGGCAGAAGGCAGTGTGGGCCATTTTCAGCTGTAGGGAGGCCACCCCTCAGACTTTGTGTGGGCTGGAGGCAACCCACCCCTTCCCTGTACCTAGTGCTCTGCGGGACTCTGGAACTGAGCCTGAGGAGTTTCTCTAGCTGGCCCCGTGCCCTAGGGACCTCCGCGTGGCAGAGAGCAGGGAGATCCAGTGCGACCCAGTTGTCTTTATAGAGGCTGGCCCGCAGCCAGCATGCCAGAGCAGGTTTACTAGTTGAGGTGTGGCTTTTTAGGGGCTGGGCCCGAACGGAGTTCCGGAGGTTGCGGGAGAAGGGAGACTGTTAAATGGAGTGACAGGGTTTGGGGGTAGCAAAGGCTGATGGTGAAGATGCTGTGGGAATTGGGAGAGCCGGCGATGGGCTGCGCCACGGGGCGGCGCCCTGCAGCCAGACAACCCAGCTGCTTTCCTCCCGGGTTACCCCGCCACCCGACGCGTGGGCGCTGGTTACCTTGCTCCGGGCGCCCGGAACGCTGAGCGCCAGTTCGTGCAGCAGCTCCCGGGGCGGCTCCTTGAGGTACCACCACTGAATCTCCAGCGAATACGAGGTGGCTCCGTTGGCTCGGAACGCGCAGGGCATTTCGATGTCGTCTCCCTCCCGCACTGTCACATCTTTGGGGACTTCGGTGAATGTAGCTGGGGGCGGGAGGAGAGAGGCGTGACCAGTTACGGGCGGGGGCCTGAGGGCAACCCAAGGCGAGGAGGTCTGTCCTCGGCGCGCTGGCCTTGCGCCCCTTCTCCGGGCCACGCTGTGGCGCGTGGCTGGAGGAGCTAGGAAAGTTCAGTCGAGCAGCCTGGGACAGCAGCAGCGACGGGCTACTGGCTGCAGGCGGCTTCCCTCTGGAGCCGGCAGAGCGGCCGGGGCGGGGGTGGGGGGTGGGATGGGGGCTCATGCTTCTCCCCCCGCGCTGGGCCACACCCCCAGAACCAGGCTGGTGTGCGCCAACTCCAGCTCCCGCAGGCCGCCACTCTGCAGCGGGAGCCGGAGCGGGGGACGGTCTCTGAACCACCCCGGCGCTGGCGCGGTCGCCACCGCCGCCGCCGCCGCCCCACCACTGCTCTCTTTCCCGTCTCTCCCGTCCCGGGCTGCACGCCGGGATTGCTGGCGACCGTGAAGCCTTCCCCTCTCTTCCTTCTCCTCCAACTCCTCCGTGGCGGCCGGGCAGGATGGCTCCCGCAGCCCCTCCAACGACCCCCCGCGCCCCCCGCGGCAGTAAAGTTCCCGCGCTCACCGTCGGCCACCAAGAGCAGCAGGGCGTGCAGCAGCAGCAGCGGCAGATATCCGAGGGCGCCGAACGGGTTCCGCTGTTCCATCTCCCGCGGGGGCGCAGCGGCGGCGGGGACCCCGGCGCTGAGAGGCAGCGGCGGCGGCAGCGTGGCTCCGCTCCGGCTCCGGCGCGGGCTTGAGCTAGGACGCCTCGGAGCCTGCCATGGCCCCGCGCGGCGCCCCCTCCCCCGGCCGCCGGCGGCCGCCAATCAGCCCCGCTCCCTCTCCTTCTTGCCGGGTACCGCTCCGGCGGGGGGCGCTGCGTGGGGGGCACAGAAGGCGAGGTCCCGCCGGGAGGCTCCTGGCGATCTGTTCGTGCCTCCCTCTGTCCGACTGTCTACAGGACCTTCAAGATCCCGCTGTTCAGTCTCTGCCTGGCGGGCCGGGCAGGGGCCGGGCCGCGCTGAGACCCATCCCTGGCCAAGGGAGTGCGCGCCTCGGAGCCGCAAGCTTCTGCCTCCGGGTCTCCTTCTGGCTTGGCTCCCGGCTGCCACCACCTCCGGCGTCCGCGGAGCTCGCCTGCCGCCGCCCCCGCGGGTCCCTTCGCGGCTTTCTCCTCAAGGCGAGTGGGCGCTCAGCCACTGCGCGCACAGCTGGCGTCCAATGCAGCGCAGAGCCGGGAGAGCCGGTCCGGCGGACCCCGAGCCAGAGAAGCAAGGAGAGGGGGAGGGGAAGGGACAGGGAGGGGGAGGTCAGCGGTTGGCGCCGAGCCGCCTCCACCGCCGCATCACCCCCGCCCTCCGCTCCCCGGCCTCCACCAGCACCGCCCCGGCCCCGGCGCACGTTCCCCGCCCAGCCCCCCCTACCCCCGCGGGGGTCGCTTGGCCAGACCACCATCTCCTTGGTTGGAGAGCAGCCCCGCCCCGCACTCGCTTTGACGTGGGGGTCCTCCCACCCAAACTCTCCCCGCTTACTCCCAGTCTCCGTCGCCCGAGACAGAGCGCTCATCCTCGCGTGTTCCCAGGCCCTCTCTGCAGTCCCCGCCCTCAACTCCTTACCACGGCTTGGGCAGCGAGCTGCACCGCTCTGTGGTCCAGGTCGGGTTCATGGCGTGTGAGTGGGCGCCTAGGGCTCGAGAGAGGGGCCGCGCGGTGTTCCCGGCCGAGGACGAAGCCGGGTGACGGCGGCAACGCCGAGAGTCTGCAGTGTGCGAGCGAGAAGTGAGCGCAGAGCGCCGGGAGAGCAGGTGCCTGTGGCGCGGAGAGCGCTCGAGCAAGCCAGCGAGCAGCGGCCGTGAGTGACGGCGGAGGCGGCGGGGGTGGGGTGGGTGGGGAGCGCTGGGCACGACTCAGGGCCCGGGAGGTTTCCGGGTGGAGGCGGGGTTCCTGCCCCTCGATCGCCAGCTCCTGAGTCCCCAACCGTTCTTCGCGGGTCGCAGTCCCCACCTGATCCGGTGTAATCCTGGAATCCCCAGGAGGCGGGCTGCAGAGGTGGGGTCGGTAGCCGCGTTCTGGAGCCCATCCCCCAGTTCCCACAGCCCCGCAGCCTGGCAGCCCCGCAGCGGGTACCTCTCCCAGACTTCAGCCGAGCCTGCGTCCTTCCCAGCCATCAGCAGGACTGCGCTCGCGTCCCCGAAGGGAATGTGGGGCCGGCCAAGTGGTCCGGACCCGACCCGCAATCGTAGGGGCGAGTTCCAAAGCTCCGCTTGGACAGTCTTCCTTCCCTTCCCTATGGGATCTCCATACAGTGGATTTCTGTATCTCTGACCAAGACTCAGCCCCCTACCCATACCCCTCAGCTCTGAACTGAGGTTGGGGTGAGGGGATCCCTACAGATTCTTGTGTCTGCTCTCCCTGCCCTGCCAACCTCTCGGAGGCACCACCAGAGGGTTCCCCGGGAGCCAAAGAAAAGGAAACCCAGAGGGAAAATACTTTCGCCTAGCCAACCTGATCCCTGCTGCCCACAGCATAAGCTCAGAGAAGAAGAAACACCCGGGGCCCTTTCTAAGCTTTGCCCTTACCAGCCAGGAGCTCCTGGACTGTACTCTTCTTCCGTCCAGTGTATGGATTTCCGTTTCCTCCTGAATGGCTCCACCAAGGAGTCTTCCCATCCTGTCAGGCCACTGTTGCTCAGATATGAGGCCTTCCTGCACAAGGTCTGTGGCTAGGACCAGGAGGGATATGGGGAGCCCCCCTTCTTTCCCTGGAGTTCCTCCCCAGGGGCCCCCAAGGGGCAGGGGCCAGCCACCTCCTGTCATTTCATTGCCATAGTCCTGAGGCTTCCCTTAGAAATCGCTTTGGGTCTGTGGCCCATGAATATACAACCCGGTGGGGCTCCTGCTGTCCTTAGTATTGGAAGGGAGGGGGCAGGCTTGCACTGTGCTGCAGGAATCCAGAATCATGGTGGGATTCTAGGAGAGTGGATTGGAGGACAGACTCCCAGCGGGGTTGTGATGCCGGAGTGGCCTATGTGCAGGGGTCTGCCTGGAGAGGCAGGGATCTCCAGATTCCAGATCCAAGCGGTCATTGGGGATGGCGAAGGGAAGATACATTGCAGTCAGAGGAGGTACATCTTGGTTACCTTCAAGGTTATGCACAGCTTTTCAGTGTAGGAGGTTTCTCGTTCACTGTATGAATTAGTATTGCTATTAATAAGAATAATAGCTACATTTTATCAAATGCTTTCTGGCTACCACCTTCCATGCCTCAGTTCTCAATTGACAACCAAATGATTCCTTTTCAAATACACATCAGATGGCTGTTCTGCCCAGTACCCTGCAGGGCTTTCATCATAAACTTCAGAGTCCTTGCAATGGCTAACAAGGTCAAACGATCTGTCTCTTCCTTTTCCCTACCTCTCTTCTCTCATCTTCATATGTTGCCAGTCCTCTCTCTGGCTCATGCTCCTCTAACCATACTGGCCTCCTTCCTGTAATGCTCTGGAAGTGCTCCCACCCCAGGGCCTTTGCACCAGCTGTACCATCTGCTGGGATGCTCCTCCCCTAGACTTCTGCTTGGCTAACTCCCTCCTGTTCTCCAGATCTCTGTTGAGGAGTCACTTTCCCAATGAGGCCTACCCAGACCACCACTGTTTCCCCCCAGCCCTTGCAATCCCTCACCCTGCTCTCCTTTTCTCTTTTCCTGAGCACTAATCGCCTTCTAACATACAATGTTCTTATTTATTGTTTTTCTCATTGAGGGTTGATAAACTCCACTCAGGCGGGGCTCTTTGTTTCCTTCTTTGATGTATCTCCAGCACCTAGAATAGGGCCTGGCACACAGTAAGACCTCAATAAATACTTGTGGAATGAATGAATGAGCTCATTTAATCCTTATGACACCCCTATGAAGTCCAGACTGTTATTTTACCCCATTTCATATAGATAGCTGAAGCTCTGAGAGGCTAAGGAACTTGCCCAAAGTCACCTAGGTACTAAGTGGCTGAGTGAGACTTCAACCAAGGTCTGCCTTTTCCTGGAGTTCTAATTCTTAACCCAAACACCCACCTCTTCCTTACTCCAGATAAGACTCTGGTCCTAGCACCTGAAATTGGTATGGAGAGCCAGCATCAGCCTGAGCTAGGCTTGCAGTCTTTTCCCTGCCTATACAGCTGGCCCACAGCAGCTTAGTATGAAATGGTCTGCTTATACTTCTGCCCTCTCTAGGGGACTTGAAGGCAGCAGCTGGACCTTTATTCTCTATCTTCAACTCCCAGCTGGGCTTAACTATAGTTAGGGCTCAGTATATGTTGGAACCAAAAACTCTGATGTGAGTATCAGGAAAAGCATTTTACCTCTCCTTTGCTGGGGGTTTCCCAGTGGGTAGGGCAGGGATAGGATATGCACATCTTCCACTGGGTCCTTGGTCCAGTGGAGGCTCAGTGAGCTGAAACCAGGATGCAGCTCCTGCTGGCCAATGTTCGCAGGGCTGTCCCTTCCCTTCTTGCTGTGTGGTAGTGGGATGTGGGCTCTCAGTTGGAGGCTCTAAAGGAGTCCGCCATGGAGCATGTGTGTTGCTCTCCCCAAAGGGAAGCTCCTCTCTGGGGACATAGCAGCTCAGCCCTACTGAGTGGGTGTCCCTTGGGCTCTCCCAGGGATACCTGTTCCAAGTGAGCTTTGGCTTCTTCAATAATGGCCGTATGAGAGCATTGCAGAATGGTTTTGTCCCAAGTCCTGATTGTGCAACAATGGAGATACACCCTTTAGACTAAAAGCTTTTTCCTTCTCTCCATTGGCTCTGGATTATCTGGGGGATCTCTGTGGACAGGGGCCTGGCGGTGAGCTCTCTTGTAAAATGGCCAGCCGCCCCCAGCTGGACTTCTGCCAGGGCCCTGAATGTCCGCTGCCAGCCTTGCCTCTCACTCAGGCTGTTGTTATGGCTCATATGATTGGGCTGAGAGTTGGGGTAGGCAGCTCGTGTTGATACCTTTTTATGGATGGAGTCACTGGCATTTCAAAAAGTGCTTTTAAAAAAAGACATCCAAGCCTCTTGCAAAAGCCCCTTAAATTACAGCTCTATGTGAATGTTTTTCGTGGAACTCACTTTCTCAATTTATTTATTTTAATGCCCAAGAACTCCTTGAGTTTAAGTTTCAATATTCTTGTCTCGGCTGCCCTTTTCTGTTCTCCCTGTACCACATACAGCAACATTGATTTTGGGTAATGTATTTTGATTTTAAGATGCAACCCATCCATAAACTTACCTATCAATAAACCTGGTGCACTCTGTGTGCCCGGCAGCTTTAAGGGAAATATCAGATTTATGGAGGCTTTTATTTTTGGCCAATCTAGTCATTCATTTGCCATCACTGTCAGGGGACAAAGGCCTAAAATCTAGACCCAGAGTGACTTCTCTCCAAGGGCAAGAGTCAGCTGTTTTAGATCAGGGAAAGGCAAGAGGCTTGGCCTGCTCTGTGTCCAGGCAGGGACTGCCAGGGACTGATGTGGGAGATGATGAATGATGAGTGTCCCTAAGACCTGGGGAAAGGCCAGGGAAATGACTTTGCTTTTCGGTTCCTGATGCCCTCTTCTGCCCACTTCCTTGCTAACCTGGGGTCTTTCTTCTGGATGGCCAAGTTCCTAAAGGGGGTCAGAGATGTTTCAGCCCCTGCATGGCCCAGAAGCAAGAGAAGGCCTCTACTCTCATCTCTGAAGACCACCGGAGAGGTAGACCTGGCTTGCGGTCAGCTTGTGCTTGGCCAGACGCAGGGGTGGGACCCACTGCTGTCAGACCCGGGGGTGGAACCCAGCCATTGTCATATCACTGTCTCCATACTGCGTTAGTGGGACAGGCTGTATCCTAGTATCTGGGCTGTTTGTCAGAGACAGGATTGATTGTGCTTGGAGGTGTGGTGTTGAGATGAGAAAGGGGATGAAGGGGGAATCCTGGAAATCACCTCAAGTGGACAGCATATCTCAAGAACCTGGTCATTCATTTATCCAACACATATCTATCAAGCACTGTTTTGGGGCATGTTTTGTGCTCCAAGCTGGGGATCCTGAATGAACAAGAGAGACAAGGTCCTGACATCCAGAATCTGCATTCAAGGGATAGTGGTGGTGGGTCTGGGGTAGGGGAGGAGGCAGAGACAGACATGCAAAGGGGAAACAAAAAAATAACCATTGATTATTTGATCACTGATAAAATCAAACAATTGTTGGTTATTTCAGCCAAAGACGTGCAAAACACACTGCATAGGCCCACATAGACACATTTAATGGGAATTCTGATATTGAAATTCTGCCCCAAAGGTAGAGTCAAAGGGTGTGCTAACATTCCAAATGAAAATTGCCTACACAAAGGGAGTAGAGCAGAAAAGCTGAGGACTGGTTTGGTACCAAGAGAAGAGTCTAGTGTGACAGGCTCACGGACACAGTTGAGGGACAGGGCTGGGAAAACCGGGTTAAGTCAGAGCCTGGAGAGCTCAGGTACTGGGCCAGGTCAGGCTAGGCCAAGGGATTTAGACTTGACTGTGACAAGGCAAATGACCCCGATGGCAGCATGGGGAATGAGGAGCAGGGGCAAGATGGCTGCTGTGGACCCTTCCTCCTTTGGCCCTCACTCCAAGAGAGGCCATTTGATTCACTCTCACCTCTTGCCTTCCTCTACTCTCCCCTCCTTTGACACTTCAGGGCTGGCTCTGGCAAAAGCAGCACATCAGCACAATGAAGATGTGGGGGGTCGAGGGAGAGCCCTGTGGTGCCCCTGTCCAAGGGACTGAAGGGACCCGCCCCAACCTTCTTGGTTTGTGGACCCGCTGAGGGACCTTGGGCCTCTGTGTGTGGTTGGGAAACTTGTCAGTTTTCCCACTTGCAAAATAGGCTGCTCCTGCCCTACATCCTTCCTCTCTCTCACCTCCCATAGAGATGCTCAAAGGTGCCGGGCTGGGGTCAGGCAAGCTCTGGGCCTCAGGTATCACCTCTGATGAGTGTCATCGAAGCAGGGTCCTGTGTCCAGGACTGCCTCCTGAGCCATCTGTGGCACAGTGGACTGTTAAATAAAAAGCCAAACCAAGCCACTCAGGGAGGCAGTAGAGTGGCTTGGTGTCCAGGGGTCTGGGGTCAAATTGACCTTGCTTCCAATCTTGGCCCTGCCTTGGCCTCAGTTTTCTCACCTGTACAAGGGGTTTAACAGCAGTAATGACTGCAGTGTGTAAATGGAAGAACTGATTGCCATAAAGTATTTCAAGCAGATGGCTTTGTACCAGAGGTACAGTACCAGTTACAGCAGCAGCCCATATTTTAAAGCCCACTCCTTGGGTTGCTTTAACGTGAAGATGTGAGGAGGTGGGTGGGTTCCAAGTATCACCTGGTGGCTTATGAGCTGGGCTGGAAGGGGCAGCACCTGGGGGAGGGAGTGAGGACTCCGAGGTGACCAGAGTGGCTGAGGTCCCCTGATGAATTTTACTGCCGCCTCTGTGTGTATGCTCATTTATTTAATCATTTGCCAAAGTAAATCTTATAGACCCATGGAGAGCTTATATATTTATTTATTTTTAATATTCTCAATACACTCGGGGTTTTATTTCCCACTAGATCTATTAGTTTAATTTAGTAGAGGACAGACTGTATACTTAACCAAAAATTGCTTTGACATTATGGTGAATTAAGAGGCTGGGGCCAGACGGATCTGAGCAGATCGATCTGTTGGAGAGAAAACCGTTATTTCCCATGCGCTTTCTTCACCTTAATGGGGAGGATAGTGATTAGGAAACACGGAGCTGGCGAATAATGACTTGGGCTCAGCCAGAGGGTCGGGGCTGTGGCTCCCACATTTTCTGCAGACCCGCGGAGAGGTCACCCTCTCGGTAGGATACTGTCTGATGGTTCCAGTGGAGCTGCTTTTGGGGGCAGGAGTGTACTTCTGTTAGGGACTCAGCATGAGTGCAGGGACCTGACACTCGGGGCACGTGCTGCAGACTCAGTGATGGTCTGGCAAATCCGGCTGCGGATCTACAGCAGAGAGACCTGGGGAAGTCTCCACTTGGAGCTTCAGATTCTCCTGGATCAGAGCGGAGCATGATTGCCCCAGCCTGGGGCTGTTGTGGGCATCAAGCGATCAGATGGCTGGAAAGCAGTTTTGCAAATTGTCATGGGCTGCACTCACATGTCCCCAGCATGTCTAGGTTCCCAGGAGCGGCTCAGGAAATGCTGGTTGGGCTGATAGATGGATTGAAATGCAGGTGACTAGGGTTTTCCATATCTTTCCATGCCATCTACTAGGTTCTGACCAGAGAACCCCCACGTGGTGTGTAGAGCCAGGAGGTACTGAGCAGCTCACCCCCAGGCCCCTGGGGTGCTGGGCTTGCTGCTACCTCTCTCTTTGGCTCTGAAGGGGAGCTTCATCCCACTTCCCCTGTCCTGGGCTAATGTGGTCCCTGCAGGTCTGGGGAATGACTCACTTCTGGCTCCACTTATGGGCTCCAGGACCAGGCTCAGGATGCTGACTCTAGTCCCATTTGGCAAGCTCTACGTGGTTACCACCTTGCCACACCAGCCCTCTGCTGACCCGGTACTTGCTCACCTGCCTGTCTGCCCAGCTCTCCTAGCTGACTCCATTCATCCAGCTTGAGTTTCCCTTCCTCTAGGAAGCCTTCCTCATGATTTCATCCTCCCTCCAAGATCAGCTGACCTTATTTTCTGCCCCCACTCTCAAATGGCCCTCAGGGTCCAGGGTTAAGCTATCGTTCCAGGAAGGCCACACCTGGGGCCTGGCAGTGCCATCTTTCAGCCTGACTCCTGCTCCTGCCCATATTAGGTTCCTTGGAGGAGAAAATGCCTGGTCTGAACCCTTTGAGGGCAGAGTTATGCCCCTCTCATCCTCACATGTACCTGGCATCTTGCCTGGCATGCAGCAGGTGCTCAATGGGTGCTGATTGGCAGGAAGCCGAGGCAGCTGCATTGCTCCTGATAAATTTTCAGGCCCAGGCCATTCTCTCAGAGGAGCCTGGGGCTTGGTCTCTTCCTAGTTGTGTGTCCCCTCCCTGCTCTATCAGTATCTGGGGGCCAGACACAGATTTAGCATCATTTTGGCTTCAGAACCATAGGGCATCAGGTCCGGGCAGCCATGGAGATCAGCCCCTCTCCCAGGCTGGAGCGCACATGGGAAAACTGAGGCCCAGGGTCCATAAGGGACAGGGTCCTCCATATGGGACTCCTACCTGGGGCCTGAGCAGCCGTGGACCATCTAGGTCTCTGCTCCCTTAGTGCTGATGCCAAGCCCAGTGAGGCTCTCAGCGCATGCCATGACCTTCACGCCTGCCTTTCCCCTTTAGAGTTGCTCCTGCCGATAGACTGGCAGCTGCCGGGGCTGCTCGGTTTGTGAAATGTCAGTGGTTTAATATCAATTCTGGAGGTTTTTATTGCCTTTCCCCCCATTTTCCACTGGGATTTTGATCCAATCAAGCCCGATTCAGAGTGATGGTAGATTTGTGCTCCCGACTGAACTTGACAAAAGGTCACAGTGCATGGGGGCCTCGGGGCTGACATAGTTCTCCCAGAGTGAATCCTTTCTTGTCCCGTGGGCTCAGGGCCAGACTGGCTTTCCCCTGGGAATGCGGTTCCCCTGAGAACTTCCATACAACCCTTTGGCTGGGCCATGGTGTCTGCGGGGGTTAAGCGTGGGCAAACACCAGGCACTTTGCGGCAAACTATCTTTGATGTTTCAAACCTAAATTAATTTTTCAAAGGAATGTTTCAAAATGTCATTTTTCCATTTCAAAAAATAAAACAAAAGCTATTGAATGCAATTCTCTGCTTGGGGAAGAGGTCTGAGATTTGGGGCAAGCCTTGCTGAGACTTGGGCCCTTTCTTCCCCTCTTTGTGCCTGGCTTCCTGCATTCTAGGAAAGGGAACACAGTGTCCTGGTCATTCCACAGTGACCGGGGCTCCCACAAGGATGCAAATGAGTTCAGTACCTTTTGTCTAGCTCTGAGCTTCTCCCACAACCCTTTAGAAAGGTAATATTCAGAGACTTCACCCAGCTTGCCAAACCTTTATGCAGCAACTGCTGTGTGTGTGGCCCAGTGAGTGCTCGGCGAGGGTAGGTAGAGGCAGGAAAATCCAGGAAGAGAGGACAACGCCCAGCTGGACAGAAGGTGCACTCAGAGTTCCCCGCTGATGGGGGTCAGCATATGACTGGCCCCATGCCAACCCAAGTAGCACCATCAGCCTGTGCTGTGGCAGGCAGGGCGGGCATGCAGGGTGGCCAGGCCAAGGGGAGCAGGGGTAGGGGACTATACACTCATACGAGGCTCCTTTCGGCACCTTTGCTGCCATGTGCTCTGCCTGTCCCTCCCTGCTCAGAGTGACAGAGCAGGGGATGTTTCATGATGAGAAAGTGGCAGTCTGGTTCTGCCTGGAGTGCACCTGCCAGGTTTACAAGGGGCTGTACTCCACACCTGCTTCCCTCCCTGTGGGTCTGGGGAAGACTGGGAAGGATGCTCACCCTGGGTCCCTGCACCCAGTAGACCCCATTACTGTGTGCATCCCCTCCCACAACCCGCAGCTCTCCCTAAGAGACAAAGTGAGGGGGCAGGGCACTCTCCAGATGGGCCCCAGCCTGCTAGCTCTGCCCTTTCTTCCAGGCACTGGGGTTCTAGGAGTGTACCCTCGGGACACAGGCAGTGTGCACAGACAGAGTGTATTTATGTGCAAAGACGGTTCATAATACATGAATGTGCATGTACAGATGAGAATATGTTTGTACAGATGTGCTTAAGTGTGTGGTCAGAGTGTGTGGTCAGACATGGAAGATGTGAGCAAATGGGGGGTTTATTCCCAGACCGCATACGTGTGTACGTGCATGTGAGCCTGTGAACATGTGTGTGATGATGTGTCTAGGTGTGTGGCCAGAGATTGTGTGCAGACATGGAGGATGTGAGCCACTGCAGTACCTGTGCACAGGCAGCATGTGTGTGTATAAGGGTGCAAATGTGTGTGCAGACAATATCCCTGTGGGTGATGGTATGCCTATATGTGTGGTCAGAGTGTGGGTGTGCAGATATGACACACGTGAACGAACGGGTTGCCTGTACACATACAGTGTGTGTATGTATGCGTGAGCGCACAGATGGTTTTTGCACAGACAAGGGTACAGCTGGTGTGAGCAGACAACATAGGTGTGTTCAAATAATGTGCATATGTCCAGACAGCATGTGCACATATAGTAGGTATATATGCAGAGTGAGTGTGTGTGTGTGTGTGTGCAGGCTGGTGTGTGTGCACAGATGGCTTATATGTACACACACAGGCAGTGAGGCAAGTTTCAGCTCTGCTGTGAGCCTCCTAAGGGGGGCTGAAGGAGACAGGAATCAGAAGACTCTGCTTTTGAAAAAGAGCCCTCTCCTTGCTCTCTCCCCACTTTTCACTTTCCTTCCCTTCCTCCCTCCTTTTCTTTCTCCCCTTCCTTTTCCCCTCTTCCTCCTCCCTTCTTCCCCCTTTTTTTCTCCCTTCTCTTCTTCCTCTCTTCCTCTTGTAACTCCAAATTTGAGCCCAACTCCTACCATGCCTCATTCCTTAGAGCCAATTGTCCTTCCCCAGCCTGGCTGCTCGTGGGGTGAAGGGATGGTGACCTTTCCCCTTCCACTGTGGAGTAGGGTCGTGGGGGTGGGGTGAGGTGGCGAGTGATAGGGACAGGGTCACACCAGCTGTGAGGCCCACCTGGGGGCAGGAACACTGTCCAACCCTGTCACCCGCCTGGGGGTGGGGCACTGCCCAGCCCTAGCGCCCACCTGGGGGTGGAGGCACTGCCCAGCCCTGTGGGAGCACTGCCCAGCCCTGGCGCCCACCTGGGGGTGGGGGCACTGCTCAGCTCTGGTGCCCACCTGGGGGCAGAAGCATTGCCCAGCCTAGGTGCCCACCTGGGGGCAGAAGCACTGCCCAGCCCTGGTGCCCACCTGGGGGTAGAGGCACTGTCCAGCCCTGGTGCTCATCTGGGGATAGAGGCACTGTCCAGCCCTGGTGCTCACCTGGGGATGGGGGCACTGCCCAGCCTTGCCACCCACCTCGGGATGGGGGCACTGCTCAGCTCTGGTCTATTGCTCTTGTGTGGAGTGCAGGCTCAGTATAGCCATATACTCCAGTGTTCCCGTTGGAGCAAGAAATCCAGGGATTTGTGTGAAATCTAATTTTTAAATGTCGGTTTCATTACACAACATAGGTGTATGTAAATGATGTGCATATGTCCAGACAGCATGTACCCAGATAACCCCTCCAGGGCCTGCAGGCAAGATTTGGCCCATGAAGGTCCAGTTTTCTGCATCCGTTTAGCATTCTTGGGTCTCCAGGCCTTGTCTCTCCCTAGTCCCAGGTGCAGTTTTGGAGCAGGACGCTCTGGGTGTGTGTGTGAACTTCCCCTCTCAGTATCTAAAGTTGGGGGCTGTGTAGACACAGACTTTGGGTTAGTTAGTGCAGACTCTGGTGGGGTAATTATTTCCAAAAATATTGGCTTGTATTATGAAGAAAGCTCTTCTCTGTGCCACCCATCAGCAGAAAATTGCTTTCGGTATTAACATTTCATCAACCGCATAATGTGAATTGATGTAAATGCATAATTAGAAATAATAGCCTGGGAAAATTCACTCTTATTTATAAAATTGGGCTTGTTAAATTAAAGTGGGAGCTAACAACTTTTATCTCACTCCTTAAACATGTCCGAGGCTTTGCCAGCCTGGCTTTGCAGTGGGTCTCTGGACCCATCTATAGCTTTGTGAGGAGACCCTGGAGCTGGGCTGTCCCTCTTAGGAGGCATGGACACCACCTGTCCAAAAGGTGGCTCTCTAATATTGCGAATGGGCCTCTCAAAAACATCTTAATCAACACACAACAAATGGTGATCTCTACGGAAAGGAGACAGGCGCCGGCTTCCTCGATCCTCATTCTTCTCTGTAGATGAGGCCAGCCTGCTGGCCCTCCTCAAGTCCCAGGGATGCTGTGGGGCTAGAAAAGATGCCCTGTGTGTGGGTGCTTTGTGGTGCATGATCATATTCTACAAATTCTAAGGGTTTGCAGATTGCAGGGAGAAAAGAAAATTCATCATTATCATCATCAATAGTCCATTCATTCGATTATTCATTCATTCACTCATTTCAATCAACAAACATTAATTAAGCATCTACTCCTCTGTACCAGACCCTGTCCCAGTGGTGGGGGTAAAGAGATGGGTAAGTGGTTTCTGATCTCTTGGAGCTCACCATGTGATGGGGAGGGGGACTGGCACTTAAACATACCCTGTTTACCTATAGCATCTGCATTAGTTTCCAGGTTTGGTTGCAAGTGTCAGAAAAAGCATTCATACTGTCTTATATGGCAACAACAAGAGGAAATCTATTGACGCATATAACTGGAATTATGTGAGATTTTCTCTCAAGTTCTTTCTCTATTAGCTTCATTCTCTCTGCCTCTTGCAGGTGGGTTTTTCGTCCCATGACGCAGGCATCCTGTTCACATTTGGAGTGATTTTTGTCAGGTTTGCCTGCAGCTCTTTTCTTATGGGGATATACCCCTCCCCCAAGCCCAGGCTTTACTGTGCAGGTGAGGCTGACCCCATACCCCAGCTTCGGAGCTGGACATGTGAACCAGACCTTTGCTGTCTGAGTCCTGGCTCCTGAGCTCACGCCGGGGATGCCTGGGGCCCCAGTGGACCTCAGGTGGGCACCAGGATTGCAGGCTGTGATAATGGTTAGAGGCAGGTTTGCACCATCTGGGGAGGAAGAATCCAGAGCTGAGACCCAGCGAGACAACTTCCACGATGCTGGCTGTGCCCCTGGTGCACCCCCATACTTCTCCGTTCTGCAGCTATCCCACCCTTTCCTGTTTAGGGCAAGCAGGATCCCCCCAGGCCTTTATCACAGTGGAGACTCAGTTACCAAAGAGCAGCTGTTGCTGTTTGAATGCGGCCCCTTCGAAAAGCCCTCCCTGACCTCCAAAGCTATGGGGAATGCGTCTTCTTCCCACCCTTTAGGTGCTTTGTCTGCTCTCCGAGCCCTCAAGGAGGTCATTCTGCCATCATCCTAGTTCTGGACCCTGAGGTGAAGTCAAAGGGGAGAGGGGCTGTGGTGGGGTGTGTGTGTGTGTGTGTGCCTAGGGCAGGGTCTGGTGCAGAAATATATCGAGTTCTTTTTACGTTATGGTAAGGCCCAGGAAGAGGATACATGAAAGAGGCCCACCTTAGATATTTTACAGTCCGGCTGGTTTTTGGAGGAATTTGAGGGCCTCACATTCAGCGATGATGCATTTTGGGGTCTGGTGGGGCAGAGCCTCTCCTAACCCCACCCCACACCTCTTCTTGTGCTGTCCGCGGCATGCTGGGCGCTCGCCCCCCTGCACACAGACACGGGTCTGAGGGCCCCACCTCACCAAGGGAGCCCGGCCTTTCTGGAAAACAGCCTTCTCCCTTGCAAGGATCCTAGGGAAAATGATCCGACTCCCTCTTTCTCAGCTGAGAAACCTGAGGGTTGGAGATGGGCGGGGCTGGCCCGGGGTTACACAGGGGTCAACGGTGGAGGCCAGGCTCAGAGCCCATGCAGGGTGTACTGCAAAGCTCAGAGGGGACAGGATCCGGTGCTGCGTCCCCTCCTGGCCGGGCCTGGCCCCCTCCAGGGCACAGGGAGGACCCCGGGGGTTGTGTTTACAGCCGAGCCTCAGGCCTCCCGGGTTCCCCTCCCCACCCCCCAGGGACACAGGTTCCCTTTTCATGCGGGAAGAAAGCTGCCCGCTTGTCCCCAGGAACAGCCGGGCCTTGTCCCCTCTGCAGTGGCTCAGCGCCTGCCGTGGGGCGGACAATCCGGGCTGTGTCCCGCGGCCCTGGCCTGACGGAAGCGCCTTGGCCGCTACCCAGAAGCCACGGGGGTGCCGGGCCTGTAAGGCTGGAGGCTGGGCCTCTGGGAGCCAACCTGCCCGGGGCTTCCTCCTTCCTCTGGCTGCCTGCCGCGTGGGAGTGGTGCAGGCCGAGCAGACAGTCCCCATGCTTGTCAAGGTTGCATCTGAAGGGTCAGACCTGGTTCCTTTCTCACGGACCTTCTCACTCCCAGAGGGGTGTGAGACCACAGTGGGCTCGGGAAGCAGTGGAGTCAGGGCCAGGGTCCCAGCTGTCCTTGGCCTGGGCTGGGCACACAGCTCCTCCCACGGGGCTGTCACCAGGCAGAAGCGTCGTCCCTCTCCACAGCACGGCCTCCCAGGCTGCCCCCTCTGAACACCGCAGCCCCATAGGTGGGGGCTTGTTCTGGGCCCCGCGTTACACTCCAGGCTCGGCACGTACGTCTCACGTGCAGCAACATGCCAGGCATGGCTGTCACTGCGTTCCTTCCCCAGGTGCAGATGCCAAGGTGGGTGCTGAGTGACCTGCCCAAGGCGGCACAGCTGGCCAAACCCAGAGCCTCCTCCCTGGGAGGCCGACTTAGAACGCAGAGGCTCACAGCTGCCTTGGCTCTGGCTGCTGTTTCTTCTGCCTGGAAAGCTGTCGTCTTTATTCAGACAACAACTATTTATTGTGTTCCCACTCTGTGCTTAATCGTGCTCTGACGTTCTAAAGGGGGAGGCAGACAAACATGGGAGTGAAGAGGAAGTTCACAAACTTGATAGTGCTGGCTGCTCACGGCTGGTGGAGGGAGCCACACTTGAACAGGGCGGGGTGTGTGTGTGTGTGTGTGTGTGTGTGTGTGTGTGTGTCAAGGATGAGCTCTGAGGACCTGAATGACAGGGTGGGACAGGCCATGTGGAAACCAGAGGGAACCATGCTGGGCCAAGGGAAGAGCCAGGCGAAGGCCCTGGGATGGTGTGAGGATGGTGTGTGGGGAGTGGGATGAGTTCCTTCCGGGGCTGGTGAGCTGTGGGTCTGGTACTATGGGAGTGAACATGGAATGGGGGATGTAGGGACACTCTGTGGTGCTGTTCAGGAGTGAAGAGAGCCCCCATGGGAAGTTACATCACTGCACTCAGGTGTCCTGTCTGGGAATTCGTCCATAGCAACCACTTGCTGCCCAGGTACCAAAGCTGGAGAGGAGTCATGGGGACAGGCAGACATAGGGTCTCTCCTCAAGTAGGTGAAGGACCGTCATAGGACAAAGAACCTATCTGCTTGCTGCCTGTGCCTCCAGGTAGCAGGATTGGGCTTGCTGTAAGGGGTGGGTTTTAGGAGTGTTTCACAGTCATTCAGGTATGAAAGGGTCTCCCTGAGAGGTGATGATCTGCCCGTCACTGGCAGAATCCAAGGGGAGTGATGCTTTGAGGCAGAATCTGGTGAGATAGCCAACTGCAGGGAATGGAGCAGAGAGGGCCTGGGTACTAAGGTGGGTGGGACTAGCCAACCCTTGGTCCTCCCTTAGTGGTCTCTATGCCACCCAAGGGTGGAGGGATGTCGATATTGGGAAGGAGTGCATGTCCCGTGTAGACTTGACCTTGGGGGCCTGGCTCTGATTGCAGAGCTGGTGCAGAGCTGTGGGCTGGAATATGTCTGGTGCTCGATAAATTTTGCCACTTGATTGATTTCATACTGGCCCTGGAGGGAAGTAGAGGGAAGATTTCTTGATGTGAGAAGACCAAATTAGGAACAGATGTCTTTTCACGCTATTAATAGGCGGTTGGGGAACAATGGGGCTTATTTTTAAAGGCGCCCACAGCGTGCTGGTGGCCGCTGTCCATTTGAATGTTTCATGCTGGAGCATTTTACATTCTTGACAGTGGAGAGTGGCGCTCCACAGGGAGTGGTGGGGTCTCCCTGAACCTCTTTCAGGCCAGGAGACATGGGGGCTCAATTTTTTAAAATGCAATTTTATTGTGCTTTATACACATATACAATCAATGGCTGACATTATCATTATATAGTTGTGCATTCATCACCACAATCATTTTCATTACTCCCCGCAAAATAAAAAAGTAAAATAAAAAAGAACACCTAAAACATCCCATACCCCTTATCCCCTCACTGCTATTATTTATTTTTTGTCTTTATGTTCTTACTTATCTACCCATACTTTAAAGGGAGTTTTAAGTCACAAGGCTTTCACAATCACATGGTCACACTGTAAAAGCTATATAGTTTTACAATCATCATCAAGAATCAAGGCTATTGGAGTATGGTTCAACCATTTCAGGTATTTCCTTCTAGAAACTAAAAAGGAATATCTATATAATGCATAAGAATAACGTCCAGAATGACCTCTTGACTCTATTTGAAATCTCTCAGCCACTGAAACTACTTTGTTTCATTTCTTTACCCCTTTTTGGTCAAGAAGGCTTTCTCAATTTCACGATGCCAGCACCAGACTCATCCCTGGGAGTCATGTCCCACACGTCCAAGGAGATATACAGCCCTGGGAGTCATGTCCCACGTTGGGGGCAGGTAGTAAATTTATTTGCAGAGTTGCAATAGAGAGAGCAGGGGGACTAAATTTAACTTCTCCCCCCAGTCTTGCTCCATCTCGTCTTAAGGGCCCCAGAGCACCCCGTGATTTTCATAAATGGGCTCAGCATAGAGTGATTTTCCAGAGAGGGGCCAGTGGGATGAACAAGACAAGCACTAATTGGCCCAAGTCATTTTTACTCTTCATAAATACAGACGTCTGAGGTTTGGCTTGCAGTTAAATGAACATAAACCACCATGGAAGCTATTAGTAGCATTATTCACAATCACAATTGTTGAAAATTAAAATTGTCAATTACTGTGTGTGTGCGTGCTTTCTCTCTCGATTGCAATTTAAAAACGAACACCATTTAGCTCATTAAAAATAATACTAGTAAGGAAAATGGCTTTTATTTAAAAAAAATGAACCAACATTTTGCCTTAATGTGTTCCTTTAAAGAAAGTAAAGTTAATTATGATTATGTCTGACTTGACCTAACATGGTAGATTGCATCTGTGCTCTATCCTGACATGTGCAATGACCAGGGAGGAGAATTTTATTCTGGACCAAGTGCTACCTCTGAGCAGCCAACTTGGGCATTTAGCTTCCCATGCATGGTGGGCAGGCAGGAGCCTGGCCGAAGGGGACCCAGCTCTCCTTGGTGGCTTTTGGTAATTTTCGAAGCAGGCCTGGGCTTTTCCATGGGGACTAAATCCTGCTGTGGTGTCTGCCCTCTCCCTGTCACTTAGGCTTGTGTCAGCCTCTCAGAAGTGCCTGCTTGCTGGGTGTCGCAGATACCGTTGATGGGCTGCTCATAACCCCTTGTGGCGACCTGGGATTTTTCCTGGGGCTCTCTCTAGCCATGGAACACGCATCTGGAGATGCCTGGGAGTGGGTGCCTTGGGAAGACGAGAGCAGATGGATAAATGCCGGGTCTTCCTCACCTTTCAGGTGAGACTACTCTGAGGTGTGTTCCTCGCAGTCCCCTAGAGGGCGCCAGTGGGCCTGAGCCCGAGTTGCCCACAGCAGCAGCCTGCTCAATACCACACGCCCGTCTGCCTTCCCACTCCCCTATCAGTTCTTGAGTGTGAACCCTTGTCCCAGGATGGGGCTACTGTGTGCCTCTGGGGAAACCAGCCCTCAACCCAACACCAGGGCTGGACAGAGCACGGGTGACATAAAGGCACACTGCAGCAGGCTTCTCCTGCTGGCCCCTCTTTGCAGGTGCCTGCATGCTCAGCGGGGTGATGTGTTTCTCTGGGTCTGAGGCTTTGAGGGGTTTTGGGGAAAGGTGCCTGTCCTCCCCAACCCAGATCAGTTGCTCTGCAGTTTAGGATGAAACTAGGAAAATTCTGCCTTCAGTTATTGGAACTCGTATAAGCCCACACACGGTCAGCTGTTGCCAGGAAAGTCGTGCCCAATGGAGGTGGCTCCTAATGAACCGTGAGCTATGGCCTGTCACTTTGTCCTGTGGCACCTTGGCCTTCTTTTATAAAGCAGCATCCTCTGTCTCTGGAGGCACTTTTCCTCTCACTCAGCCATGGAGTTTGGGGAAGGGGTGATTGCTGACAATGGGGGCATGTGATCAAAGTCAGAAAATCAGCTTCTCAATGGGGATCCCAGGAAAGAGCCACCTATTCCACCATCTCTAGGGAAGTTGGGGATCATGAGCCCAGGAGCTCTGGCTGTCCCAGTCCAGTTACTGAGAAAGGGGGCATGAGAGAGGATGCTGGGCTTGGGAAGCAGCAGAGGAGAGGGGTGGGGAGAATCCTGATGGTCCCAGACATCCCCAAGGCCTGCTGGAATCTTGCCCTCCCTGGGGTTTGGCCACTGGGGAAGCATCCTTCCTCTTTGCCCGATCTCTGCCGCTTGCCACCAGGGATCCTGACTGACTCTCCCACATTGCCTGGGCAGTTGCAGCCTGTCCTTTGCAGATCTGCTCTGGGTCAGCCATCCAGTGAATGCCACTTAGCCTGACTAAGGCAGTCCCCAACCTAAGCATCCTTAGGGAAACCAGGCTGCAGAGAGAATGGAGGGATGAGAACTGTGGCTCTTCAACTGCAGCACACTCAGTTTGGCTCAGGGAAATGGTGGTCATGCTGAGCTGTCAGCTAAGGGTGGGCGGGAGAAGAGATGCTGATGTGGTCAGAGGGAGGAGGCCTGAACAGTGGGATTGGGGATGCTTCCTGCTCATTCAGAAACATCCACTGATGCCCAGAGCTGAATCAGATGTGATTATCTTGGTCTATGGCAGTGGTAAAACAGTCCCAGATTTCAGATCTCTCCCTTGATCCCTATGAACATGCATCCTCTTGTCAAACCTTATGTCCTGATTTGGGTTTGGGGAATGGGGCCACCATGGAGACAAGATGTACATGAGATGCTTGCCATTTAATAGGCTCAGAAGTCTTTAGGGAATCCAGCAGGCATGCCCAAAGCCTCAGGGGAAAGTGCCTGGACCTACCCGCCAGCATGGTGTCTGTGGCTGCTGCCTCAGCATCTACCTATTCCCATACGTGGTGAATCTGTGAGGCCTCAGTGTCCTTTGTTCCTAATAGGCCGGCTCGGCCACAGTTCCCAGAACTGGCTTCTGATTGATACAGCTGTCTTATCTCACCTCTGCCCCTGGACTTGCTTCTGGGCTAGTGAGCATTGACACTAACCAGGCTCGTTGGTGACTCAGTAATCAGTGCCACAGTTTTTACTGAGGAAGTAGTTCCTTCTGTTATCTGACCATATGCTGGCCTGCTGCAAAGTGTGATGATTAAGTTATAAATTTGTGTTCAGGCTGAGACTATTAAAAAATAGCCTACATCATTGATTTTGAGTTTTATCAATCAAAAGAGGATTTCACTTGACCAGAAACAGGTCTTGTCACTTCCCATCTCTCTCTGCCTCTGTGGGGATCATCACTCCTGAATCTGCCTGTGTAAATCCTAACCGATGTTTAGAATCTCGAGTAGTTTCCTGGAGACAGATGGCATTGATTTTTGCATTTGTTCCATTATGCCTGTCTCTCACAAAATGTTAACATCAGCGTTTGACATGGAGCTTCTGAAAATATCTGAAAAAATTTGATCTGTGACTCTTGAAAAATACTTGGTGGGCATGAGGGGAGTTTAGAGAATGGAATGTTTTTCAGGCATTTGGAGAATTTTGGAAAATCACCGATTTGCTTCTTTTTTGCATGTGATCTTCTTGCCTCTTTTTGCTTTTGTAGTTTTAACGACTTGGTTGCATCTTAGTAACTTCAGTTCAAGAGAAGACACTTGACTGGGACTTATGGTGCATGTAGTGGGGGGAGCACTGGGCCAGGAGTCTGCAGCAATGGCTCTGTCGCTAGCTCTTAGAGATCTTGGGCAAGTCACCTTCTGTCTTCCAGCCTCACTTTCTCCATTAGTGACCTGGGGAGAGTAAACCCTTTCCTTCTGCATGTCAGGATGGGTGAGATGGGGGCGGCTAGCAGGGACCTGGACATGTGCCTTATCGTTGTCAAGGGGACACTCTGCCAGGTCCTTCTCCCAGGTTGGGCACAGCTGCCTTGCCTTACTTAACCTTGAGCAGCTGAGTGGCTTTTCTTATCATGCAGAAAGCTGGGGGGGGGGATGCCATTTTCCAGGAGAAGGGGCTCTCCAAGACCTCATGTCCTGACCTCACAGAGCCCCAGAGCTAGTTTCTGGGGAGAAAGGGGCTTATCTGCACAGGTCTTTCAGACCCCCATACACTGAGGTGGGGCCCAACCCGGTCTATGGAAATGGTCAGTGACCCTCCACTACACATGCAGATTCTGGAAAAGGACATGTTAGAAACCGGCTGTCAGGGTCCAGGTGTGCAACTCAGGAGAGGAGAAGGCTGCTTTCTCCCAGGGGCTCCTCCATCCCAAAGAACTTGTTGTGTTGTGTCCATTCTTTTTGCTCTGAGAAACCTGGTATGCCATGTCTGGTGCAGACACTTGAAGAAATTGGCTTGGACAGGAGACATATATTTTGCCCTAGTTAGAGGGCCAGGCAATTCTGACTGGCAGGATTGTCGAAGGCAGTCCAATGTTGTGGAACTCTCACCCCTGACAAGAGGCCTCTACCCTCTCTCGAATAGGGCCAGAAATGTGGCCCCATGAGGGTAGTGAGCCTGCCTGCCTTAATTTCCAGGACTCTCCAGAGCCAAGGCACTCGTAGGACGCTCCACTGATTTATGCATTTGGTTCTGAACACTGGGTTTTGTACCTGGGGGCATGGCTCCACCAGCAAAGTGAGGCTCTGGGCCTCTCCTTCCCAGCCGGCCCTCTGCAGAGGTGGGCCCCAGGCAAATGCCCAGCACTCTGTAGCCTAGCCCAGTGGGCCAGGCTGCCTATGCCATTGCTACTGAGAGTTCACCCCAGAACCTCAGAGCTGGCAGGCCCCCGGGAGGACCTCTCATTATACAGAGGGGGAAACTGAGTCCAGAGTCTGGGAGAGACTTGTCCAAGGTCACACAATGAGGCCACAGCCTTAGCACTCCGTCTACTTCCCAAGCAGCAGCTGGACCTCAGAGAAGCCCTGTTGGCTTCTGCCAATGCTGCTCTTCTGAAAGAAGTAGATGGCCATAGAGGGAAAATGGGGAGCAGAAAGCCAAACCCTCTGCAGGGTGAAACCATGGCCTGAGGTGGATTGGTTCTGCCCAATGCCTGCTCCCCCCAGCCCCAAGGAGCTTTGAACAGCTGGAGTAGCACCTGGCTGGGCTGTCACCCCAGGGCTGGGGGGGCCGTGTGTGTCTGGGAAACACTTTCATGGGGAGGAAGCCTGCTGGCTGGCCGGGGAGGCCGAACTAGCCTTGCAATGGCGCCTGGGAGGGGCTGGGTCTAAGGCTAAAGAGCTTTGAGTCCCACTCCCCACCCCCCATTCTTGTCTTTGTTTTCCTTCAAGAATGACGACTATGGATTTTACAAAAATGATGCATGATCGTAAATGATTTAAGGAAAAGAGAGAGGTGAAAAGAAAAAAAGGAAAGGAAAGGAGAGGAGAACTCACATTTAAAATCCCATCGTGTAGACAACAATGCTAAGATCAGGTGGTGGCCATTCCAGGCTTCTCGCTAGGAACACACACAGATACATAAATAGAACAGTTTGATAAAATGGGATTATTTCACATATGCTTTTTTAGAAATAAGACTGCTGAACTTTGCCTGAGCTTAACAGCAGAAATAAAACACCTAAAATGAAACTGAAACAATGATAGAAACTCAGGGCAATGTTTCTTCACTGCAAAAGAATAATTGTCCTTAAAAGTTCCTTAGATAAAAAACGAAACAAGCAAACAAAAAAACCAGATTATGAAAAACAATAGGACCTGAGAGTCATTTTGCTTTAGAAATGTTTCTCATCTAGACAGTTTCAATTGGCTCTGTACTTCAAAAGATTAGGAAATTAGCAGTATTTTGTCAAAGATGCCCTGCTAATATTTGTTCACTAGATTATTCCTTCATCTATTTAAGTTTGTAGGTTTGGATTCTCTTCTACAGGGCTGTCTTTTATATTTTATTGTATTACGTGCTTGTTATTTTTTTCATGATTCTATTTCATATATATTTTTTCTAAGTTGATGCTTTATTTTATTGTAAAATTTTTTCCCCCTTATAAGCTCATGGATGCTGTGTTAATTCAGTTTTTCATGCTTAGAGAATGCCTGTTTCTTGAGTTTTATATTTTATATTTGAAAGTATACAGTTTCCCCTTTAACACTGCCTTTCCTTAGTTTTTATAGTTTTTTTTTTTTTTTTTTTTTTTTTTTTTTTTTTTTTTTTTTTTTTTTTTTTTTTTTTTTTTTTTTTTTTTTTTTTTTTTTTTTTTTTTTTTTTTTTTTTTTTTTTTTTTTTTTTTTTTTTTTTTTTTTTTTTTTTTTTTTTTTTTTTTTTTTTTTTTTTACATGGGCAGGCACTGGGAATCAAATCCGGGTCCTCTGGCATGGCAGGCGAGCATTCTCACCTGCTGAGCCACGTGGCCCACCCTTTCCTTAGTTTTACTAGAGACTTTGGTGATGAGTTTTGCTCTCCCCTCTCCCATCACCTCATCATATTTCCTCCACTTACCCCATCCCACACCATGGCCTCCCCAGTCTCCTTTTCCTTTGGGTTTGATTTGCCTGGATTTGACTATCAAATTCTTTTAAAAGATGCCTCTCCAAGGCATTCTCCAAGTTTTTTCCTGTTCTTTGAGAATGTTTGCCTGCTGCTTTTTCATTTGAATGACAGATGGAATGAAATTGAATTTTAGGTTTGCGTTGTCTCTGCAGTTTGTAGTCATTACTCCTTTTTATTCTGGATTGAAAATTGATGAGGAAAAGTCTGCACCTAGCATGATTTCATAAAACCCTCTCCTCCAAAAAGACTTTTCCTCCCCCTGCCCTGAAAGCATGAAGAGTTGCTTTCTTTATTTAGGCATTGCATCTCTTGATGTCTGTCATTTTGAATAAATTTTTCTTGAACATATGCATTTTAGATGTAAAGATGAAGTTCTTTAAATACCTTCCTTCTTTAGATGGAGGCTGTGCAGTAAGGAGATGCGTGTGGCAAAAGTGGAAAACAGCTCACATTCATTTCACAAAGCAAAGTCTATTCCAGGCACCAGACATCAGACACTAGACATCAACAAAACATCAGGTAAAAGAAATTCTGGATCAATCTCATTTAGGAACAAAAGTTTACCATAAAATATCAGTAAATCACATAAATATAAGACCCTAAGAAACATACAGCATATTCAAATATGGTAATTTGGTTTATTCTAGCCACAAGGATGATTCGATATTAGAAAGTATAAAAATGTAATTGACTTCACAGACAGAGTAAGCCAAGTGAGTCTCTTAATAGAGGCTGAAATGGCATTCGGCAAAATTCAAGACCCATTTCTAATTGAAAAGATGACTAGCTGCCTAAGCAAACATTGTATTTACTGTCCACTGGGAGGGAACCTTGATAAGCCACTGACTGAAGGGGCAATTTGGAGGGTGAGCCACAGTTCCGGTCTTCCCGGGACTGAGGGGTGTCCTGGGCTGTGGGACGTTGAGTGCTAACACAGAGGTGGTCAGGGGTAAACTGGGAAGTTGGCTGGTGTAGAGAGAGGGGGTTGCCAGCAGGCAGCAGAATAAAAGAAAGATGAAGCTATTCTGCAGAAGAAATGAGATTTTTCTCTTGTTCCAGAAAGGGAGAGGGGAGGTAGAAAGAGGAGCAGAGAATGGAAGGAAAGAGGCCAGAGCATTGATAGGGGTGAAGGGTGTGGACTAGGGGTGCACAGGACGGGCGCTAGCCCTGCACGTGATGCTGTGTGTTTGCAAAGGCAGCTTCAGAGCTTTGTCTCTGTGGCTCCCTGTGGCGGATGCTCAGAGTGCCGGTGGCTGCCCCCTTTGCTGGAGAGTTCCCCTTGACTCTACCGGAGCCCCCTGCTGGATCGTGCCCCCTGCGCCCCATGACCGATGGCTGGCTGACAAGGGGTTTACAAAAGACTGGGCCCCCTCCGGGGCTGCTATGGAGCCCAGGCTAAACTCCCTATACAAAGCCTGCCACGTTCCTGGATGTGTGGGGGGGCTGAGGAGGGGGCTGGTGCCCGGTTTGAGTCAGTGTAGTGGGAACAGAGGGCGTGTGCGGCAGCCAGGTTCCAGGGCACTGAGTGTGCAGCTGGAGTGGGGGCCAGTCTTATCCACACCTCAGTGGGTGGGGAGGCTGCAGCCTTCATCTGGGTGATGGAGATGAGTACACAGAGACTCAGCCGGAAAAATATATTGCTCAAATCTCACAGAAAGAGGCAGAGCTGAGATGGGAACCCTCTTCAGCCCACATCTTGCAGCAAGAAGCAGCATTGAGATAGGAAACCTGATCTGCTAGAGGCAGCGCCAGGGCTTTAACCACTGGGATGAATGACTGGGGGCATGACTTTGGGCTCCTTTCCCCAAGGAGGCTGTGGACCAGGTAGCTCCAAGGACATTTCCATGCCTAACACCCCATACTGCTCCAGTACTGGAGGGCATATTGTGGTTGTTTGGAGGGTCCAGGGGCCTGGCATTCCCTAGCCATGTTTGGATTGCTGATGTCTAAAGTGGGCGAGAGCTGGTGGGTCAGGACTCATGAGTAGGCATAACACACACCTTTTCCTTTAAGAACAACATCTGCCTTAAAGTAGGTTATACATACCATGGCTTGTTTGCATCCTTCTTTGCTTAGAAAGCAAACTCTTCAAAGCAAAGCTTCTTCTCAGGCCTTAGGGATTAGCACATTCTCCAGATTAATGGGGTCCAAATTAATGCGATTGATTGTCATGGCTTTCGAAAGCTGCAGTCTAGTTATACAGCTACCTTTTTTTCTCTGAGCCAAAATTTAGGACACAGGGACTGACAAAAGATGTTTTTCTCACTTATACATTTATGCATATAGAACATCTTACAAAGTTGTGGAAAGCACAGCACATTTAGCACATCACTTCTACTGGAGAGAGTGAAATGAGAGGAGCTCATAGGATGACATCACAGGAAGCCAAGGGCGTGTGGTCACCACTTGATCTCAGTTGTGAAATTGGATCCATTTGCTCTCTTCAGCTCAACAAATGCTTGAAAAATGGCAAAAGGTTGGGTGTTGCCCACTCCTCAGGAGGGTAAGACAACGGATTCTATGTGTGTTTCAAATGTGGCTGGGCGCACTGTGCTTGTAGTCATATGTGTGCCATGGAGATTTCTAAAAAGCAAATGGGAAGTAGCTGAATCCCCAAAACTACCGTCCCTTTTTTTTTTTTTTTGGTGCACTTCACAGGAGCCGCTTGAGAGCTCCAGCTTATTTTGTCTCTGTAAGTTTCCGCATCATCCATGAAATCTGGGGTAGACTGATTCCTGAGACCAGTCACCTGGGGAGTTCTTTCTGTTTGTCTTCAACTACTCTTGGGCTTCCCTGGCATCAGAGAGGGGTCTCAGAATCTCCGTTTCACCTGGCACCTCCCTTCCCTGTACTCCTTGGGAACCTGTGTGGTTTCAGGCTGGCTTTCAGCTCTAAACAATTATGTAATTACGTTTGTGAATGCAATCCTGTAGGGCATTATTCTAATTATATTCCACCATCCCTTTCAGCAGCAGCTTTCAGAGAAGTAATTTGTACAATGAAATGAGGCTCTTCAGGTTGCGAGAATGTCCAGAATTCTTGGGCGCACTCGTCGCCCCTGCCTCCTAGATCCACATACTCTTGGTTCTTAGGGAGGGCCTTGAGGGTCTAGTCTAATCAAGCCACTTCTCAGGGGACCCCCAATATAGGGAGGTCCTTTTCTCCCCAAATCTTTGTTCGGCTCCTAATTGCTCATCAGGGATCCTTTAATTTTACGGTATGTAATTATACCTCAATAAAACTGTTAAAATATAAAGTAGTTTGTAAGCTACTTATAATCAAACACTTCAAACTTCTACATCATGCAGGTAATCAGAGCTATGTGCCAAGGGAAGACTATGGGAGCCATGGGCCAAGGGGAAGATCTTGAGATAAATACTGATTTATTGTACGATCTGTCAAAATTAACATCTGGGACATCTGTAATGAGCCAAGTTTTTTCCTCCCTCCCTTTGTCCCTTCATTCCTTCTCTCCTTTCCTCCCTCCCTCTCTCTCTCTCCTTTCTTCCCTCCTCTTTCTCTCCTCCCATCCTCCTCCTTTTTTATTTTTCAACTCATAATGGCCTTGCTCACTAATAGGGGTGGGCTCTTGTGAACATGCTAGAATTTGTTAGAGTATATTCTTTGATGTGGACTCACGTCACATCCTCATGGAGAATCCCATGAGCCCCCAGGTCTGGAACCTGGGAGTTCACAGGTACCAGGAGGAGGAGACTCCTTTTCAAGCATCAGCCTGAGCCAAGGGGCAGCACACCTCGAAGAGTGTAGGCAGCAGGCAGGGAGGGGTCTAGGGGGCACAGCCTAAGGAGCAGTGGAAGCTTCAGTCCTGTGTTCTTATTTTGGACTTTCTGTAGAACATGATTCACCTTTTCTGCCCCCATCATATTCTCTTCTTGTAGACACTTTTGCATAAAATATAATCTTAATATTTGTTATTACTAGTATAAATTCATCTTAACCTCAACATCATCAGTTTACCTTTTCAATGAATTTGTGTTGGTTACAAAGAAGCTTTTATGTATGGCATTTTAGCTTTTGAATTTGATAGCTGGAATTAAAATAGAGCAAGAGAGCACTGGATTAAGTGGCTGGATTTGCTGCAGTGGGTCTGCTCTAGTTTGCAAGCTGCTGGAATGCGATATCCAGAATTGGAACGGCTTTTAAAAAGGGGAATTTATTAAGTTGCAAGTTTACAGTTCTGAGGTTGTTTAGATTAAGGCAAGGCTATAAAAGTATTCAAATTAAGGCATCCAGGGAAAGTTACCTTGACTCAAGAAGGCTGATGGGTCCAGAACACTTCGCTTTCTCTCCAGGCTTCTTGTTTCACGAAGCTCCCCTGGGGTGATTTCCTTCTTCATTTCCAAAGGTCTCTGGCTGTATGGGCTCTGTTGGTTCTGGTAGCTCTAAAGTTTTTTCCAAAATAGTTCCCTCTTAAAGGTCTCCAGTAAGCGTCCCCACCTTAAATGGAAACCATCTAATCAAAAGTCACCAAAATTCATATCTCCATGGAAAAAATAAAATGATCTCACTCAGCAATACTGAATGAGAATTAAAGGGCATGGCTTTTCTGGGGTGCATAGTAGCTCTAAACCAGCAGGGTCATTCTGACTGTCTAGATTGCTTGCTCACAAGTTCTGGTCTGCCTCTCACTTTGACATTGTGCTGCATCCATTTAATATTTTACATAGACAACTTTTTATGTGTCTTAAAGAAATATCCCATTATGCTTTTTTCAACAAATACTATAAATAAAATGGCCTTCAATAAAGTCTTTCAAACATCCACATTGTATTATTTCATGTAAGTGGCACACATGTGTAAATGAACGGGGGACATATCTTCCTGTTTCTTAAGTTAGGACAGGATTGAAATCTGTCCTTTCAATCTGTTCAATCTGTCTGTTGATTGAAATCTGTTCCTTTCTCCTATGTTTTATGTTATATTTAATGTGTTTTTCTAAAGTCTGGGGTTGAATGCTCAGTTCACTTGTTTTTATTGTTTTCACCAATGAAATCAAGGCTATTAATTTTCCTCTGAGCTCACTTTTAGATGAATCCCATGAGCTATGGTATGATGATATGAATAACACACAACATCCATTTAATTCAATAATTTTTTTGAATTAAAAGAAATAAAAAATTCCAAATGATTAAGTTTAAAAAATCAAGTATTATTTATTTCTAGCTTTAATGCATTGTACTCAAAGGAGGAAGTCTATATAATTTTATACAATATTGAAAGTTATGGAGATTTTTGTGATCTAACATGATTGCTTTTATAAGCATATCATGAGTGTTGTAGAGGTATGTGTATTTACTATAGGAAATCAAAATTACTTATTTACAGTTGGGTTTTCTATACTTTTGTTCATTTTGATTTCACTAAATTGTTCTGTCCAGGGGAGGCAAGGGGGGCTAGGTGGGGGCTCAGGGTCCTGGGGCCATGGCATTGGACTGGCAGAATGTGGGTCCATCCATACATTCTACCTCTCAACCCTGTGTGTGAAAGAGAGCTCAGGAGCCCGAACTCCCAGATTTGAGTCCTGGCTTTAGCTTTACATTTAAAATTAAAAATTTTTCATTTAAAAGTCTCCTACAAAATTCTTGAATCATGATGTGGGAATGGGAGCATGTGTTTGGTGGGGCCGGGGGAGGATTAGACGGGAAGGGACTGCTGGTGGCGGTGCAGGGGGGTCCCAATGGGAACCCAGGGGCTGAGACATGCCTCAGTGACTCATAGATGGTGCATTTCCAGGCCCAGCTGGGGGATGTGGGCTCCTTTCTAGGGGTGCTCCTCCAATCCCACCAGCCCAGGCTCTGGTTGGCCTCTGACTTACAGCCTTGCCCAGGCCAACCTCATGGGGTGCCAAGACCTCCAGTCTTCTCCTAGGTAACCCATACCACAGGGTCAGAGCCAGGCACGTGTCCCACAGGACTCCCTGTCCAGATTGGAAGTATATGCGTGTGGGAACGGTAGAGTGGCTAGAGGTCCCAGGAAGACAGGGGCTGGGTCCCCATTGTCCAGGCCCAGGCGTTCGGATGTATTGCTCCTCCTTGCCTTCACTGCTCGCTTCCCTCTGGGGCATCTGAGTGCTCATAAAGTCAGGAGCACAACTGACAACGTGGGCATACTGCAGCGGGTGTCAGGTGGGGGATGAATTTCAAAGAAGAGGCCGGGGCACCTGGAGCTGGTGCCGGCCAAAGATGCAGAGCTGGGGCTGCAACAGACTCACACCAGATTCTCCTTATCTCTTCCTCCAGTTGCTCCAGGCTGCAGACGGTGACTCATTCCACCCCCTCCCTTCCCAGGCCTCTCAGGAGTCCTCCCTATGCCTCCTCCCCATGGCTGGGAGTCAGGAGGTCTGTGTGGAGTGTTGGCTCTGAGCCTTTGTTTTATCATCTACAAAGTGGGGCTGGACAAACCTTTCCTTCGGGATCAAATGCTATTGCATCTGTGAATGGGCCCAAGAAAATAGTAGGCATGACACTGAGAGGTTTTAGGTAATGGCAGAGAAAGGTCTCCCAGGCTTCTGGGGTTGATTGCCTGTACCCTCCATGCACCCATCCATCCGGACCTGTGGAGGACTCAAGAGGAGCCTCCAAGGAATGAGTCTCCTTCTTGGGTCACCTTTGTCACTGCTGGGGTGGGCTGGGGCAGCCTAAGACAGCATTTCAGAGAATCAGTTTGGGGTTAGATGGACCTAAACCTGCAATCTTAAAGAAATTTCTTTGAGCCTCAGTTTCCTCGCCTGGGAAATGGGGTCATAGCGATGCTTCCTTCAGAGGTTTGAAGTGGGGAATAAATGAGACAATGCATGGGGTGTGCAGGGCACAACTGCAAGCACACGTGACCCTTTGCTGTTCAATTATTGTTTGAGTCCCTGGGGTATTGGGCAGGGCTAGGGGAAGGGGGCTTGGCTGGACTTTCTTTTTCTCCAGATCTTCCAACAATAACTAAGAGTGTTCCTGGGAAATTATGGAAAAGGAATGGGCTGGTTGGAATTATTTTAGTATTTAGTATATTTGTTAACTTAGTATATTTGTGCTCTTTTCTGCGTTCCGGCCATTTGTACAACTCTCCCCTGTCGCCAGGCTCTGTCCACACACCTCTCCTGGTCACCTCCTGGCCCTCAGTTTATCACGGCCCTTGTTCCAGTCCTTCCTGACACCGTAAATCGGGCTGCTGCAGGCCCAGGCAATGAAATACCCTGACATTTAATTGTTTCCCCTGCCCTCCCTAGCAAAAGGTCCTGCGACACCCCAAGTCTTTCCCAATGCAGGAAATAAATTAAGGTTTTTCTGGTGTATGTGGAGGAGCTGATGCTCTGCAAATCAGAGGTGAGGGAATGAGAGAGCAGCTTGGGCCGGTGCTGACCTGGAGGAGGTGTGGGAGAGCAGGGTGGGCGGGCAGACCAGCCACCACCGGCGTCGGTATCCCGGAACCCCCTTTCCCGCTGACCCGCAGGTCGGGGCCTCATCTTTCCCAGCAGATGCGTGAGATTGCACGAAAACATTTGCACACTTATTGGTTCCCTACAGGTACTCTAGCGAAAAAAATTACATTTTTGAAATAATTACAGATTGATGGGAAGTTGTAAAGGCAACAGAGAGAGGTCTGGGGTGGCCTTTCCCTGGGCCCCCGCAAAGAATCCATCCTAGGTGACTCTAGTTCAGTTTCAGACTGGGATACTGACCTTCCGACACTTTGTGTGGTCTTCTGTGTCCTTTTGTCACGTGTCCTGGGTCTGAGGCCTACCTTCTCTCCATCCCCATGAGAGAGAATTCTGGAAGCCACTCTGTCCCTTTTTGGGCCTTCTCTGGACCTCTGTCTTCCCATCTGTCCTCCAGGCCTATTTCAGCTCTGACTTTCCCAGCTTGAAGGGGTCTTGTTGGCCCTTATGGGGAGCTCAGAAAACCTCCTAGTTCAGGAGGGGCAGGGCTGGTACCTCCAGGTGGTGCTCAGGGCAGTGTCCTGTGCCCATATGGGGTGGGGGCTCTCACTGGACTTCCTGAGACACCGTGGGGTGTGCCTGATACCAGTTCCACCCTCAGTTCCAGGGTCACCACTCTTGCTTTTTGCCAGTGGGTGTGCTATACTCTTGGAGTGCTTTCCCCTAGACTCACTGAAGATTCAGAGGCAGGAAGTGAGAACTAGCCAGGGACTTAGAAAGGAAGGAGCCAAACCATCTGGTTTTTTCTAAGTAGGTGGTGGGGCAGTTAGGTGGTTAAATCCCAGTTCTGTCCTTTGCCAGCTGAGTGACCCTGGGCAAATTCCTTAATGACTCGGGCTTCAGTGTCCCCTATCTGCAAACTGTCTTGAGTTCCTCTGGAAGCAGAGCCTAACTGAAGAACTTGGGTGCAGGCAATTATTTTTTGATACCAGGAAGCAGAAATGAGGGACTGAAGAGGGGATAAGAAGCAGAAGGAGGAAAAGGGAGCAGGGAGCACAGTTTTAGTTTGGGGGTCTCCCCTGCAGGGGTCCCTCTGAACTGGCATGGAGAATGCCCATCAGAACTGTCCCTGCCAAGAAGGGAGGTGGAAGCATTTATCTGCTGACTCTTGTCTGCCCCCTGTTGGCTGAGGGTTGCCTCCAGGAACCCCCCCCGCCCACCACATTCTGGACAGTTGACCCTGAGCCTTGCTCAGATCCCACATTGTGTGATTTCATCCTCTATCCCCAGAAAACCTTGATTCAGGGAAGCGAGGGGCTGGGGAGGTACTTGGGGTGGGCTGCTCTCTGCCCGCATGGAACCACTGATGATAATGGCTGCTGAAATCCCAGATAGGCCAAGAAGACATGATCTAGGCAACAAGGCACTTGGATGTCTTGTGTCCAAGAGCCTAGCATGGTGTCCGGCCCACAGTAAGTACATAATGAACGATAGTTGCCTTCTTTTTTTGTATTGTTGTGGTCAGAGCTGTTTTATTTTGGTACCAGACCTGTCATGAGCCAGCCTGGAGACCAAGATGGTGACCCACAGGCCAAGTATAAACTGCAAATGTGCTCAATTTGGTCAAGAAACTATTTAGAGCATTTAAAAATTAGTTTCTATTGTTAAAAATTTGTGCACTTTTCATGTAAAAATTGGGAGTTCCAGTTTTTCTTGAACAAGTGGAAGCTCTAGTATGATGGGCCCTTGATTCTCAGGTGTCACCAATCAGCCCTGTCACCCAAAACTCTTCCTCTCCTTGGCCTGAGACTTGGCCCGAGCTCCATCATGTGGGGGGCTGTGTGGTGTGTTGACTCCCTCTGACTTGTACCCTGTGTGGAGGCTGTGCTTTCCAGGCTGTGCCATCCCCATCACCCCTGGCTCCCCAGTCTGCATTGCACTGTTACGCTCTCTGCAGGATGAATGAAGAGTGCACAGAGTAGCTGCTTGGATTGGGGTCAGGATGAGGGACTCCACGCGATTGTCCTGGGAGCCACGGGGACCCTGCCTCTGCTGAGAAGGAGGAACTGGTGGACACGGAGCATTGAAGCTATTGTCACTGTCACCCCTAGTGATTTCCAGCCATGCAGCTGGGATAGTTCTCCTGCTGCTTTCATGCTATCTCCTTCCTGGTGAGCTAAGGTCTGTTTCATGGGCATATTCCCCAGCTCAGCACAGCCTGGCTTGCAGAGGTTGCCCAGAACAGGAGCTGGGCTAAAACTGCAAAGCAGGACTCTAGCCTGTGGTTTTGATCCTCCTCTTCCTCTCAGGACTGTCCAGGCAGTGTGCAGAAACCTGCAGGGCCTCCCTTCTCCTTTTGGGGAAGAGTAACTCTGTCAGTTGCCTCTTGCTTAGATCTTACAAGGACCCTGGCTGGCTTCTACGTACTATGTTTTTCCTGATTGTGGTAAAAAAAAAAATGACTAGTCTAGAGCTTGGCTGCAATAGATCCAGTCTAGAAATAGAATTAAGAGCAATCAGAAAGATACATGCAAGGAAACATTGGGATTTTTTCATTCCCGTTTATTTAGCCCTCTCCAATGCACTTAGACTTCTCATATATTATCAAGTGCCTAGTAATTAAGCATGAGAGAAGGAAGGTGGGAGGAGGGGCACTTAGGAATCTGTGCCTGGATAGGTTGTCTGGGTAGGATCGGAGGACAGGGTCAGGATGGAAATGGCAAGACTCTACCAACAGAGAGGCCACTCCTGGGACTGCTGTCTGGGTTTATGAGGACGTTGGGGAACATTCGACTCTTAGGGACAATTATTTCTCTCCTCGACCTGCTACTAGGGCCTGAAATTCCAATATCAAGCTAATGGGTGGCCTCCTGGGGTGCTGACTTCACTTAGCTGTGTGTCCCTGTGCAAGTTATTTATTCAACCTCTCTGCTCAGCATCCTGCTGTGGAATGAAGACAGGGCTGATGGAACTTCCCAGAGTTCTGAGGAATAAACAGAGTCGCCCCTGGGAACAAACTCTATACTTCGTTGGGCAGCGCCCACGTGGTGCACACAGGCTCACACCCATATGCCGGGCATTGGAGAGAATGCACATCTGTGACTTCAAGGGGATGGGCTGACCTTCCTTACGCCGACCCGCCTCTGGGGATGGTGAACTTGACTTTCAAAGAGGAACAGTTTTCAAAGATTTTCAGAGGAACTGACAAAGCTGGCCTTTATCGCTTGCTGCAGTCCCCTACCTCTGGGCAGCTGGCAGCAAGCGTCACTCCTAGAGTCCTCACCCCCTGAGGCCCGCAGTGGTGTTAGCTGATACCGAAATTTAAATTCAGCTGTTCCCTTATCAGCTCCCCCAGAAACCTGTCTTGGACAAGTTGCTCTGGGAGCCAGCCTAGATGTCCAAAATACAACGTCTCTTCCACAATCCAACCTTTTAAATCACAACAGCTTAGTAAGGTGGTTTTAAAAGAATATTTATTGCTTTTGTTCAGATTATAAACGCCAAGCACACTTACTGGGGATAATTTAGAAAATATGGGAAAAAAAAGTCATAAAATCCCCCTAAATGCCCCACCATGAGATAGGTGTTCTAAACATTTTGGTGAATTTCCATTGTCTTTTCCTTTCTCCATCCCTTGATTTATAAAAGAATTCAAACAAAAAGAAATAAAATACAAGGAATAATAAAGCAATGACCCCTGTTGCCTTCCCACTATCCCCCCCTCCCACCTTCCCTCTATCTGCCCATCTTCTCCCCCCCATCCTCCTTGTATTCCCCCTTTCCTACCTCCCTCCATATCCCTCTCCCTCCCTCTTCTCCTTCTTCCTTTTGTACATGTCCCCAGTGTCATCTCCTGTAGTGGGGTGCATCCTTCCTTATCAGTTTTTTGTACTTTTACCTCATATATATGGTCACAAATAATATGTGAAATTGTTGCATGCGATCTACATTTTACAGAAATGGTACCATGCAATACATAAATATCTGCTACTTTATTTTACTCAACATTATGTTTTTGAGTTTGTCCTTGTTGTGATGTATACATTCAGTTCAATCACTTCAAAGGTGGAGCTATGACCCCTTGAATGAATAGACCACAATTATTTATCCCTTCTCCTGTGAGCGTGCCTTCTTGAGCACAAGAGTCAAGTTTTTTTTTTTTTCTAGAATATACCCACAGAGGGTATGTGCACTTTCAAATTTATTAGATTTTACCAAATTGTTTTGAAAGTGGTTAGATCAATTCTAAATTCTGCCAACAGCTTGTGCAGGTTTTTCTTTCCTCTTAATTTCAACTACCACTTGAAACTGCTTGAATTTTACATTTTAGCCAATTTGGTGATGTGCTCTGATGTGCAATTGTATCTCCTTTTTGAATTTGCACTTTTTCTGAATATTAGTGAAATTAAGTGGCATTTCATATCTTATGGACCATTAGGGTTTCATCTCCTGAAACTAACTATTGACCATATAACTATTTGCTTTTAATTGCCTTGTAGGAGCTTCTTTTATATTCTTGATACTAATGTGATTTGGGTTGGATGTTTTGGAATCCCAGATTATGACTTTTCTAACTTTGTTAATCATTTCATATATATATAGCTTTAAATTTCCATATAATCACATTTATTATTTTGCTAATTTTGAAGGTGTGTCATCTTGGCATAGTATGTTTAAGAAATCCTTTTCTACATCTTGTCACATGTTCAAATTTACAATTTTGTCATTCCTGGAAAGTGCTTTTGTGAATAGTGAGATGTAGAATTATATAACCCTTCATAATCTACGTATCTATGTACCTATATGGTACTGCCTAGATATAAATATTTTAGCAAACTAAGGCAATTTCCTTCACTGATAAAGTACAACCACAAAAATGTACTTATCTCCATATATAAATCCCTATACACAGATACAGGGATACCAGTATCCTTATAATAAATATATCACATTTATACATAGATATATATATGTAAATAGATGAAAAACAGATCATTGTCTTAGCATCATTTATAAGCACTTCACTTTTCTGCACTAATTTGTAATTGATACATTGTACTTGTGTTGCATATCATGTTTCTAGATTTGCCTGGCATATTTCAGTGCTTTCTCTTCTGCTACACTGCTCTGTTTGTCTCTTACTCTGTGATGCCATGCTGTTTCAGCAATGTTAACTCTATAATAAAACTTGTTACCTGACACATCTCCCTTCTTTATACTTTCTTTTAAAAATTGTCTTGCCTAATTTTTTCACCCCTTCAGTGTTAACTTTAGGATCAGATAGCTAAGCTTCATAAAAGCACTTCTTGGGATTTTAATTGGAATAGCATTGATTTTATAGTTTGACATGGGAAATCTTGCTATCTTTATGACAATGAGTCTTATCATCCATGAACATAGTATATATTTTCATTTGTTTTGGCATTTTTATATTCTTTGTAATCTTTCCCATATAACACATTACACTGTCTTGTTATGTTCATTGCTGGTTTTTGAACAACACTGTTAAAATGACAATTTTTAATGGCTTATTTCTGAATTATAGAAATACTGATTTTTGTACGCTGATCTTGAAGAACTCTTTTTTAAGTTCTAATTATATATCATGTATACTACATATATCCTCATTAGCTTTCTATGTAGGTAACCTTATTTTCTAAAAATCATCAAATTTATCTCTTTCTTTACAGTCTTTATTCCATATTTTTCTTTGTCTTTTCTCATTTCATTGGTGGGACCACCATTAAGATATTGAAGCACAGCAGTCAAAGCAGTGTTATTTTGTTACAACCTTTAAAAGAAATTCTTTTAAAGTTTCATTATTTATTATAATGTTTACCCCCAATTTTTTGTGATTACACTTTATTAAAGAAATTGCTTAGTTTGCTAAAAATATTTATTTATAGTGATATCAATATAGATATACATTAATTGTGAAAGAATAATTTCAACAAGTTATTTACTTTGTGCTGGCATAAAATTATTCATCCTGTTTTCTTATGATGTAAAACCTCTCTACTGTATCCATGATTTTTCTCTCCTTCATTCCTAACATTGTTGTTTTTATTTATTTCTAATTTATGTACAGTCAAATTCATCTTTTTTTGGTGTATAATTCTATGAGTTTTGACAAATGTAAGCACTACCACAATCAACATAGAGAATAGGCCCATTACTCCAATACGCCCTTATATTGCTGCTACCCCCAGCAGCCATCCTTTTAGTTTTCACTTTTCCAAAGTGTCATATAAATGGAATCATGCAGTATGTAGCCTTTGAGTCTGGCTCTTTCCCTTGGCATAGTGCATTTGATATTCATCCATGTTGTTTGTGCATCAGTAGTTTGTTCCTATTTTATTATTCAATTGTATTCCATTTTATGGAATCTATCTGTTTATTCACCAGCTGAAAGCTGTTTAGATTGTTTCTAGTTTTTTGATGATTATGAAAAGGGTTGCTATAAACATTTATGTACAAGGTTTTGAATGAGCATAAGCTTTAATTTATATCTTGCCTGGGATTGCTTGATCATATGGTGAGTATATCTGTAACTGTATAAGAATCTGTCAAAGGCAGCAACTCTTTGATAGTGTCTATACCATCTACATTCTCACCAGCAATGTTCAAAAGTTGCTGCTGCTCTGCATCCTAGACAACACTTGGTATGCCAGCATGGCTTTCCCCTACTCCAATTTTAGCCATTTAAATAAGAATGCAGTGGTTGTTAAGGTTTCAATTTGCATTTCCCTAATGGCTAATGATATTGAGCACCTTTAAATATGTTTATTTACCATCAACTTATCTCTTTGGTAAAGTTTGTTTTCAAATATTTTGCTCATTTAAAAAAATTGGGTTGTCTTCTTTTTGTTGAGTTTTGATGTTCTTTATATAGCCTGGAAAGAAGTCCTTTGTCAGGTATGTGCTATGCAAATATTTTCTTCCCATCTGCATCTTCTTATTTCTTTCTCTTAACAGTGTCTTTCAGGAAAGTTTTAAAATTTTGATGAAGTCCAATTTAAGTTTTTCCCATTGTAAATAGTGTTTTTTTAAATATAAATTGACTTTTATTTACATAATTTATAGAACATAATTATTTTCTTTGGAACAAGAGAATTTACAACTTATGGATATTGCTCTTTTTTTTTTGTTAGACTTCTCCAAGCCAGATAGTATAAATGGTCACTTCTATTTCAAAGAACATGGTGGTAAACAGTAGATATTAATAATTTTATTTGTGCCTTAATCATTTATCAAAAATTTGGCTTTTAAATTATCATGTTGATCACTTGCTAAGGCATAAGTGTTCAGGAGGAAAAGTCAAGAAAAGATAAAGACCTTTAATCATATCTCTTTTAAGATTTATAAAATAAAAATTCTTTCTAACACCTTTATATGAATTGGACTTAAAACAATTGTCAATAAGTCTTTCCAATTTATAAGGTAAATACACTGATTAAGTTTCTCTTTCCAAGATTAGTATTAAGGATGTAGCATTAGGGTAATTTATCTGGCTGACTTGAGTAAATTGTGTTTTGATGTTGTTTCTAAGAAATCTTTTCCTAATCCAAGGGCACAAAGATTTTGTTCTATGTTTTTTTCCTAGAGGCTTTATAGCTTAGCATTTAGATCTACAATATATTTTGACTTAATATTTGTATGAGGTGTGAATTATGAGTTGAGGTTTATTTCTTTTTTGCATGACTACCCAACTATTTCATCACCATTTGTTGTAAACATTATCTTTTATCCATTGCATTGCTTTCCATCTTTGTTAAAAATCAGTTGATCATATTTGCCTAAGTCTATTTCTAGATCTTATTCTATGTCATAGATCTATATGTCTATCTTTATATCAATATTACACTGTCTTGATTATTGGAGCCTTATGATAAGTATTCAAATCTGATAGTGGATGTCCTTTAACTTTATTACATTAAAAAATGACTTCAATTTCCTTCACTTTTCCAAATAAATTTTAGAGTCAGCTTGTTAGTATCTACAGAAATCCTGCCAGGGTTTTGGCAGGGATTTTGCTGAATCTACAGATCAGTTTAGGGAGAACTGATATCTTAACAAAACTGAGTCTTCCAACTCCTGAACAAAGTTTATTTTTCCATTTCTTTAGGTCTTCTTTTGATTTCTTTCATCAGTGTTTCATAGTTTTTAGCATATAGATCCTGCACATATTTTGTTAGATTTATACTGAAGAATTTAATTTCTTTGTAAATGGTACTTTTCTTTAAAAAAGAATTTTAAATTGCTAGTATTCATTGCTAGTGTCTAAAAATACAACTGAGTTTTGTATATTGACTTTGTATCCTGTAACATCGTTAAATTCATTTACTAGTTCTAGGAGCTATTTTTGTAGAGTCCTTGCAATTTTCTACATAGTCATGTTTTCTGTGAATGAAAGGATCTTTATTTTTTCCTTTGCAACTTGTGTCTTTTATTTCTTTTCTTGCCTTAGTGCACTAGCTAGGACTTCCAATATGATGTTGAATAAGAGTTATTCAGAAGGATAAAGGATACTGTCTTGAGGTTTTCTTTTCTTGTAATGGTCTTGTCTGAATTTTAAATCAAAATATTTCAGGCCTCACATAATGAGTTGGAGAATATTAATTTCTTTTCTATATTCTAGAAGAAATTGGGTAGACCTGATATTATATGTCCCTTAAGTATCTGAAAAGCATATAGTTTGGTCTTTTTTCTTTTTTCTAAATCCAAACTGACAATCTCTGTCTCTAACTTGGTGTGTTTAGGCCATTTATTAAAAATAGACTTTAATTTTTAGAGCAGTTTGGGTTTGTAGAAAAATGCACAGAAAGTACAAAGTTCTTATATTGGCTCTCCCCTGTGGATTGTTTGTCACAACTGATGACTCAATATTGATCTATGATGATTAACTAGCATCCATAATTTACAAATGTACCATGTCATGTATCCGTCATTATGTTATCATACAGAATAGTTCACTGCCCTAAAAATGCCTTGGCCCCACCTTTTCATCCCCCCCCCCCTTCCCCTACACCCCTGGCAACCACTCATCTGTTTACTGTCTCTATAGTTTTGCCTTTTCCAGAATGTCATATAGCTGGAATTGTAGCCTTTTCAGTCTGGCTTTTTCCCTTAGCAATATGCATTTTAGGCTTCTCTGTATCTTTTCATGGCTTGATAGCTCATTTCTTTCATCACTGAATAATATTCCATTGTATGGATATACCATAGTTCATTTATCCGCTCCATTATTGAAGGACATCTTGGATGCTTCCAGACCATTTCCATTTAATGTACTTATTGACATGTTTTGATGTATGTCCAAATTTTATTCATTTTCTTTTGGTCCTCTATATTCTTTTTCCTTCTGCTCCTGTTTTCCCATCTTCTGGATTTTGTTTTGGACATTCCATTTTTAATTAATCTTCTGGCGTTTGCGTTTTAAAAAGAGGTTGCTCTGTAATTGTTAACTTTTCAAAGACCTCCGGCAGTTGCTTTTTGTGTTGTATCCAAAAAATTTTAGTTTCAATCAGTGGGAGAGATGGTTAATTTTGGTTGCCCACATATTGCCTTTTCAAAAATGCCTTTTTAATATTCTCCTTTCATCTATGCTTCCAGCAATTTATCTATTTAATTGTTCTTTAAAAGTAAAGAAAAAAAATAAATAAATGGAGGGGTGGGCCATGGTTGCTCAGCAGGCAGAGTTCTTGCCTGCCATGCTGATGACCCGGGTTTAATTCCTGGTGCCTGTCCACGGAGTGGGGGGGAATAAATGGTTGCGTGTTCTATGCTTTTGGTGATGTTTGTTTTCTTCTTCAGCAAAATTCTGCACAGACTCTGCAGATGATCTCAGCAGATGCCAGCTCAGGGTTTCCATAACTCAGTCCCTGTGTGCTTTGCTGCTGCTGGTTCCCTTGAAGTTGTCACAGAACAACTAGGGGAGGCCCTGGGGCACCTGCTGGTGTGGGGAGCTTGAAAAGCCACCCCCCACTCCCCCCCAGGCAGCCTGGGGTCAGTGACTGGCTCCCATGAGAGTATACGTTCTCAATTCCTTTGCCATAAGATGGAACACATTCTAAGGTATAATTTATGCTACAAAGTGCCTTGTGGGTTCACTATTATGTCTAGGTGGAACCTTGAATAGAAATCAAGCCCTTCCCTAGCTCTGCTGCTTTTATTGCACATCCCTGCTTCCTTATTATTATTAATTTTAATGGGCATACCTTCTTAATCACCCACTCACACCCTCATCCTGACCTAAGGTCATTTTCTTCCTTCTACTTTTTTTGGATTTACTCTTCTTCTTGAGTTGTATGACTAACTCATATTTTCATTCCTTTTTATTTTTTAATTAAATTAATTTATCAAGGACTGTATTGAGTTTGTCCCATGACCTAAGGTATGTGAAACTTTTATTTTCATTTGGTTCTCAATATTTAAAACAATTTCCATTGTAACTTTCTTGCGATTTGTACTTGGAACGCATGAGTAACTTAACAGTGTCATTAAAAAAAGATATTCTGTATTTTCTGTATTTTTGTTCTATGATCTTTTATTTGTCAGTTTCTAATGTAATTGCATGGGGGTAATGATTTTTGTTGACATTTGATTCTCTGAAATTTATTGACACTCTAGTTGCGTTCTATTCCCAGGTTAGTTATTTATCAATATTCCTTATTTGCTTGAAAATAATGCATACTTTCTGTTTATGGAGTGCTTCGTTATGTATCTATTAAATCAGGTTTGCTGCAATGTTGTTCAGATCTTCTATGTCTTTGGTAATTTCTATCTGCAGGATCAGGTTTTCATATAGTGAGTTAAAGTGTCCCCTGCTGATTATAGATTGTGAGTTTCTTCTTGTAATTCTGTCACCTTTTGCTTTATGTGTTTTGAGGCTGTGTTGCTGTGAGGTATATCCAATTCATGGCAGTTAGGCCTGCTTCTGAGTCCTTTTCTTTTATCATTATATAGCAGTTTCCTTTATTGTATGAATGCTTCTTACCTTGAATTCAATTTTATCTGCTACTAATATTGCTCCTTTGTTGTTCTTACTGTTGTCCCAGGCATATCCTTTTCTATCCCTCTGTTTATAGCCTTTCTGGGTCGTTTAATTTTAGTGTGTCTCTTGGATGAAACAAAGTTCTAGATTAAGGAAAATCCAATCTTTAGTCTCCATCTTCTAATTAGTAACTTAAATCTGTTTATGTTTATTACAAATGTTGATATCATCTATTTGGACTTATTTTACTATCTTTGTGTGTTTTCTTTATTATGGTTTTTCTTTGATTTTCTCCAATTCCCATTCTACTTTACGTTTGTTTAATAATGTTTTTATTATTTTCCTCTGCTAATTTGGAGATCATCAATTTTATTTCTATTCTCTTAGTGACTATCTTTATTTTTTTCTTAAATATATTTTCAAGTTTAATTTTGCAGAAGATGACAAAAGAAAACAAAGCAAACATCAGTATTCCTATCACCAGAAATGAGTCACATAATATCTTGACATATTTGCTTCTAGGAAATCATTCTATTGTCTTTAAGAAAAAGAGACATGCTTATCATAAAGACTTTGAAGAAGGCGAAATGTACAATAAAAAAGTTTTTAAAAAGTCACGTAAATTCCTATATCTCAGTCAAACATAATTTCAGATACTTGGGGGTGCAGATAAATGGATAGGTGGTGACATAAGTAAATATACTTTTTTTAATACTATAGTCTCCAAAATATAGTGCTTCTGGACTTTTAAAATATAAACAAACATTCTTGATTTACTAGTTTTCAAAGTAGTGAAATAGATACAGCCTTTTTCTGGGAATGGAAAACTTGCTTGGTAGTTACTTCATTCTTTTTCTCTTTTTTAAAAGTGCATCTCTAAGGCCGTCTGTTTTTTTCTGAAGGAACATTTATTTTTTGACCAGACTTTCTGGTTATACTGCACCATCACAAAGTTCTCTGTTTTTTCTCCTCTTTATTTGTGGACCTGGAAAATGGATTCATTTTGGTTTTCTTCCTTCAAAGTCTTTCCGGTCTGTCTTTCCAGTCATTGCAGTTGCTAGTTGTGTCTCCTTGTCAGATGTGGGCTTTTTATGAAGGTGCTCAATGTCCCTGTGTTAGTTAGATTCAGTTGTCAACTTGGCCAGGGGAGCATACCTAGTTTTGTTGCTGCAGACATAAGCCAATGGTACGTGAACCTCATTTGTTGCTAATTACATCTGCAGTCGGTTAGGAGGCGTGTCTGCTGCAATGAGTGACGTTTGACTTAATTGGCTGGTGCTTAAATGGGAGAGCACAACGGTAGCACAGCCTAAGCAGTTCGGCATTCCTCATCTCAGCACTTGCAGCTCAGCCCAGGCCTTTGGAGATGCAGAAAGAAGTCACCCCGGGGAAAGTTGTTGGAACCCAGGGGCCTGGAGAGAAGACCAGCAGAGACCATCCTGTGCCTTCCCACGTAAGAAAGAACCTCAGTGGAAAGTTAGCTGCCTTTCCTCTGAAGAATTAACAAAATAATTCCCCTTTTATTAAAAGCCAATCCATCTCTGGTGTGTTGCATTCCAGCAGCTAGCAAACTAGAACAGTCCCCAAGTGAAAGTAATTCGCCCCTGGGCTCCTCATCATTGTCTATTTCGATATATTTCCTCTTTTCGGCTTTCCCAGTGGCACTACTGAGTTCTTTCCTCATTTGAGCCTATGGATTTTCTGGAAGTCTTCCTGAGTTAAGACCCAGCTAGCGCTGATGGCTGCAGCTTTGGCTTTCCTCTCTTGTGTGGGCATGCTGCTCAGCTTCTTGGACATTTCTTGCTGTTCTCCATCAAGGAGTGCTGCGCATCCTCCCATTCACCGTCGGCATCCTCCTCCTCGCCGAGACTGGCACTTTCCCATGCATTTTCATCATTTTCTTCCTCTTTCTCAACTTCCAGAACTTCTGCTCCTGGAATGTCATCTTAAGCATCTAATTTTCCATATTCTTGAATCCTTGCTTCAATTGAAGCTTCTGTAGGCTTACCCCGGAATTTCTTCTGCAACATCTGAGGATTTAGTGTTCGGAAGAGCTGAATCAAAGTTCTAGCAGATATCATCACATTCTTACCTTTGTGTGTTTTATACTGGGCCAGAGAAGTTCTTCATTCATGGCTAGAGGACCTCGAGCTGTTATCTCTTTTATAACGTTGAGTCCTACTGTCATGACCTCACCAGAGTGCTTGTCAGTAACAAAATTGTTGGCCACAGTCGTAAGCAATGACTGAATGATCTCTGGGGGTACCAGGTGATGAGATGCTTGTGCAGCAAACAGAGGGACTTTTGTTACTGTGCAAAGGGATAGAAGTTAAAGAGAAAAAGTTCATGAATTCCCACCAATCTTGAGATAAGGTTCATGGCATCACCTTTACTTCAAACCTCTGCTTAGAGGTCTCTAGTTGCTTTAGTAATTTTTCTGCAAAATCTTGGGGATCATGAATTGAGTGAATAGCTGAAAAGTTAAACACTTCTGACTTTTTCTACTTTCATCATCTTTTCCAACCTTTTCTTGTGTTTGGAGCTTTTCTTCCCTGTGGCATACTGCACTAGCAGATCTCTTGCTGTTGATCGTTCATCTTTGGATTCTGAGTCACTGTTCTTTTTCTCCTCTTCATCTTTCCCTAGGAAGATTATCAGAGCAGCAACTGATATCTTGGTGACTTTGGAGACGCATGCAGCTGTGCCAACATTGACAGTTTTGGCATCATTCCAGACATTTCTTTTGTAGAAAAGAAACCATCACATCCAAAGATATTTTGGCTGCAGTTGCTTTGCTGTCTCTTAACATGGTGTACATGAAATTCTACAATACTGTATTCACTTTATTGTTCTTGTGTTTTTCATTTATGTTCTTGATATCAGTCACAATATGAGTGTACAAAGTCTTTTGCGGAAGTTTATCAAGGCAACGCAGAATTTCAAAGAAGACTTTTGTACACTCATCAACATTTTAGCAAGCTTGATGGATTGATGAGATTCTTATTTCTCAGTGAGATCAAAGCTTTGCAAAATGTCATTTGAAGATCTGGAGCTAAGACAGTGTGATTGTAAGAGAGCAGATCTTTCAGATCTTGAGAAAAGTTATGTAGATGTTCTAGGTAGCAGGGATCAATCTGTGCCATTAAGCAGCACTAGCTCTGCCAGTTCTTTCCTGGGTTTATTTGGTTGTAATCTGAAAATCTCCACATTGGGTTTGCAGTGACTGTATTGCTGTAGAAATGCCTTGATGTAGGCGGGTGGGTCTTGCTTGATCAGATTCTACAGCTGCAGCAGATTGTCGGGCAGCTGGCTGTTGTTCCTGCTGGACGTGCTGACTGCAGACAGGCTCAGCAGCGAGCGGTTCTCAGGAAATCCACACCAGGAAATCCACACCACTTGGAACGGTGCTTCTGGGTACGACGTGATGCATAGATTTTATAAGTCAACGTTATTTCAAAATACAAAGTATTACACTCAACTTTACTAGAATTTAAGAGGAGAAATGTAACTGAAATGAAACTGAGAGGTTTGTGAACTTCAGAATTTTAAAAAAGACATAAAAAGTTATTTCTTAGAAGAGCCATTAAAAATAAGAGAGATAATGAAGAATATCAAGAGTTTATAGTTATTATTTTAAAAAACAATTTGCTTCAGGTTTGTTTAAATGTCTTAAATCTCCTTCCTTCCTATCCCCCTTTTTGCTTTCCACTTGATTAATAAAGTTTTTATTTTTCTACTGTGTTAACTTGAAAAATATGAATTTTATTTTTAATTTTTTAATGATTACCTTTATTTTTCTTTAAATATATTTTTATGTCTTGATAATAGTCTATTGCTATCTTCTTTGAAAGATGAGATATTGATATTATACTTCTCCTGTTTTATCCCCATTTAATCTCCTGACAGTTAGTTCAAGTATTGCTTTTATCTTGTCCAGGTTAATTTGTTTCGTATTCTGTTTTGTAACCGTAAGTCGTTAAGTCTATGATTTCTATATTCATCACTGGTTCTTTTACCCCAATGTCTCAATTCCTGTTATGCTTATCATTATTATGACTTATTTGTTAATTGGCTGGATTTAATTTTGAATAGTTATTTTTTTTTCCTGAAGAATGATTCATGGGTTTTATAATTCCTGAAGTATTTACTGTTTCAGAAAATCTATTCCTTGCTTTTATACCTGAGTAGCTTTGCCTAAGCATAATATTCTTGGCTCATTTTTTCTTTCTTCATTACACCAAGACATTAATATCTTTTCTTCTGGCTTTGAAGAAAAGACTGTAGAGAAGCCAGAGACTAGCATGATTTCCCCATTGTGCATGATTTTGCTCTTTCTACTTGGATGTGTGAAAGTGGGAAGACTGTAGGTTTTCAATGTAGAAAAAACAAAAGAACCTTCTATTGGAAGAATATGCCATTTAGGGCTTTTGCATCTGGAGAGGAGAAGTCAATATTTGGCTTCAAAGTTTTAAAATTTCAAAGGACAGGCTAACTCTCATTAGGGGCTAATGCAGCTGGTGACTTTAAAGTTGAAGCCAATCCTCATTCACCATTCCAAAAATTGTAGAGCCTTTAAGAATTATGCCAAATCTACTCTGCCTGTGCTCTATAAATGGAGCAACAAAGCCTGGATGACAGCGTATCATTTATAATGTGGTTTTCTACATATTTTAAGCCCACTGTTGAGACCTACTGCAAAAGAAAAATAGATTTATTTCAAAATACTTCAGATTGACAGTGCACCTGATTACTCAAGAGCTCTAATGGTAATATACAATGAGACTAATTTTTTTTTCATGCCTGCTAACACAAAATCCCATGGATGAAGGAGTAAATTTTGTCTCTCAAGTCTTATCATTTAAAAATACAATTTGAAAGAAGTTGTTTCCAACCTTCACGGATGACTTTGAGGAATTCAAGACTTCAGCAGAGGAAGTAACTGCAGATGCGGTGGAAACAACAAGAGGATAGAGTTAAAAGTGGAGCCTGAAGATGTGATGGAATTACTACAATCACATGATAAAACTTCAGTGGATGAGGAGTTGCTTCTTATGGATGAGCAAATGAAATGTCCTGAGGTTTGCACCACCTACATAGGAATGTATGCCATAAATGCAGGGAATATCCCAGGGCTTTGGGACATTTCCCCATTCAGTTGGTGGCCCTGTAGCCTTCACTCCCTTTGGAGAGCATCCGCCATGTTGTTCACTTTCCCCAATACTTATTTATTCTCAACAACAATTTTCACTCTTCTAGAGTGAGAAAAAGAAAAGAAAGATAAGTTTATTGTTTTAGTTTCCTGGATGCTAAAACAAATACCACACGATGGATTGGCTTAAACAGTGGGGATTTATTGGCTCATAGTTTTGAAGAAAGGAGAAATCCAAAATTGAGGCATCAGCAAGGCAATGCTTTTCCCCCCAAAGACTGTGACATTCTGGGGCTGGCTGCCAGTGACCCTTCATCCTTGGATTTTCTGTCACATGGCAATGCACATGGTGATATCTTCTTTCTCCTCCAGGTTCCGCTGACTTCTGGTTTCTTCCCTGTGGCTTTCTCTCTCTCTCTCTCTGAATTTCATTCTGCTTATAAAGGACTCCAGTAATCTGGATTCAGCTGGCCATACCTTACTTAAAAAATAACATCTTCAAAAGGTCCTATTACAATGGGCTCATATGTGTTCTAGTTTGCTAGCTGCTGGAATGCAATACACCAAAAATGGAATGGCTTTAAAAAGGGGGAATTTAATAAGTTGCTAGTTTACAGATCTAAGGCTGAGAAAATGTCTCAATTAAAGCAAATCTATAAAAATGTCTAATCTAAGGCATCCAGGGAAAGATATCTTGGTTCCAGAAGGCCGATGACATTCAGTGTTTTTCTCTCAACTGGGAAGGCATGTGGCAAACATGGTGACAGTCTGCTAGCTTTTCTCTCCTGGCTTCTTGTTTCATGAAGCTCCCCAGGAGGCATTTTCCTTCATCTCCAAAAGTCACCGGCTAGTGGACTCTCTGCTTTGTGGTTCTGCAGCATTCTGAAGCTTTTTCCAAAATACTTCTTCTTTTACAAGATTCCAAGGAACTAATCAAGATCCACATAGAATGGTTAGAGACATGTCTCCATCTAATGCTCACAATTGATTGAGTGACACCTCCATGGAGATAACCTAATCAAGTTACCAACTCTAGTACTGAATAGGAATTAGAATAAACCATTGCCCCCACAAGATTGATTAGGATTAAAGCATGGCTTTTCTAGGGTACATAAATCCTTTAAAACTGGCACAATGTGGATAAGGATGGATTAAGATTAAGAATATGTTTTTCTGGGGTACATAGTTCCAAGCCACCACAGGTCCTCTCTCAGCTTCCTTAGAAACTGAGCTGAGGATTGGTGTGCAAGTGATTTAATGAGGAAGAGCTTCTAGGGGAGAATGGTGATGGAGTGGAGAAGTGGGATAGGATAGTGGATGAAGCCAAGCAAAGTGTGAATTCTGGTAAAAACCCTCAGAACATGGTGTCATTCTGATCCTGCAGTGTTAGACCTCAGTGTTGTCGAGACTTGGGTCCAGGAGATGAAGGGAAGGGTGCACAAAGATGGTGAAAAGAGATTTGGGTGGAGCACTATATAATTCACTTCTTTCAGTGTTTCTCATGGTGACATTAAATCCACTCTTTCCTGTCAGGAATTCATTAAGGGATTTAAGGGTCACACTTTATGAAGATCCTAGAAGAGGAAGGTTTCTCCAATTCTTCTTCCAGCCAAGGTTGGTTCTGAGACCATAACTGATACTTGGTGTTTCTCTCCTCAGCCACCCATTCTGAATTATCTTCTACTCATCTGACTTTTGCCCCCGAGAGGTCCAAACCAAGACATGCTCCAATGGATCCCCCTTATGCATCCCTAATCCTACCTCTTCATGATGATCCTTGATGGTTTGAAAACTCCTTTCTTTTCCTGCTGTTCTACTAGCATGAGAAGCCCCAAATGACCAAGTAGCAACTATACTCTTAAGTTTATTGAGATTTTTACTATGTTTTCTCATTTCCCTTTCTGGGAATCTGGGCCTCTAAAGTCAGGGGGTTATTGGGGATGATGATACAGATCCATGCCTACTTCAACCTCTTGGTCCTTGGCTCCATATAGAATACCTATTGAAAATAGAACACCACATAATGGCCTTTGGCCCAAGGTATATTGTGCATCCTGAGGACTGTATCTTAAGCTTTCATTGTGTCAGCCCCAGCTGATGCCTTTAGCTGTGGTGTTAAGATGCCATCTCAACGATCTATCAGGCTGGCAGCTTCTGGGTATTCAGTATGTGGTAGGATCAGTGTGCTCTGTGAATGTCTAGCCTCCTTTGTCACTGTGTTCCTTGGTGTAAAGCAGAGTCATGTGGAATCCCATGACAATAGATCATACCCTTTTTGCTTTGGATGGTCGTCCTGACTGAGACACTGGGGACAGGGAAATATGTATTAATCCTGCAAGATGACGCATTGCTCTTTCAGGGTGGAAGGAATTCCATATAATTAAGTTGCCACCAAGTCTTTGAGGATGACACTGTATCAAGGCTTCTGCTGACGGGCTGAGCATTTATTGTACAAGTGTGGGGTGGCTGATGATGGGTGTTTGTTGACATCTACTGGATAGGATCTCCTGTCCACCTGGTTGATTGATGCCTTGTCTACATCAATCTGTATACTTCCTGGTGGGAATCAATGTGTGATGCAAAAATCCCATCATTTGGCCCCAAACTTGGCTCCCATACTTCTATCTACATGACTCTTGACAAGGTCTCCTTGTTCTCAGTTCCCCAATCTGCATCCTTCCAGACCCTGACTAGTCAGTTAAACAGTTCATGCTGCCCAAGAATCTGTGCATATCCTTGGGTCATTCCTTTCTCTACACAGAGTGGACAAGATGCACTGCTTGAACTTTCATGGCCACCCCTAAGTACAGCTGGAGTATAGCAGAAGTTCTTTCATCTTGCACCAACTTGTTGAGTGGCCCATGCCATGAATTAAGTATGGGTTTTTTTCCTCCTCTGTCAGCTGGCCATAAGACCTATCCCCTGTGCTCTGTTCCATGAGGCCATATGAGTGAGCTGAGGGAGATACATTGGTGTTCAGTGGTAAGCAATGTAGTGGTCTGGGCCACCAGTTTGTATGGTTTACTTGTGTTCTTGGACCTGCTTGTGCTTTTCCCATATCTCTCAGATTCTAGAACTATCACCCTCTTTCACCAGTGTCCTATTCCAATTCATCAAACATGAAAGTCTCAGCACAGGTAATTACCGACAATCTATTCCCTGTTTCCCTCTGGCTAGCAGGTGATTCAATACCAGAATCCCGCCCTTTGAATCTGCGTCCTAAGACTATTTTTTATACCAGTTACCTTATTTTAGATTCTCTAGAAGCAGGGTTCGTTCTGAGACCCTAACTGATAGTTGGTGTTTCTCTCCTCAACCACCCATTCTGAATTACCTTCTACTCACCTGTAAGGGAGTGGGGGAAGCAGAACAGGAAAGAAGCCAAGCAAGGGGGCTATTTCAGTCCATGTCCCCAAACAGTAGCTTTAGTTTGGTCCTACAGGGCTGAATTCAGAATTATCAGACTCCAGAAAAGGGGAGCTGGACTTTTATCGTCCTGCAAAAGTCAGTTATTGATTAAAGGTCACAAAGTGACAGGGATATAAATTCCCAGGCATTTTTTTTTTTTTTCACCACTGAAGAAAAACCAGATGCCTGAGGGCTGGCCTTTGATCCAGAGCTGCAGACGTGGGCAGCTGTCAGATCAGGGAAATGGGTGACATTTCTGATGGCAGAGCCATCAGAAAATGGTCAAAGGGATCCTGGGATGGCACCAACGGTCTGCTTCTCATGCCTACTCAGCTTTCTTCATTACAAATTTGTGGGGTGTTGGTGCAAATTATCAAGATTTTATCAGCGCTTTCTGAGGGTAGGGGTGGATTAGGATCTTTCAGGCATCAGCTTTTTAAAGTTTTCTTTACTAGTTTACATCCCTTTCTTTTCCTGGTAAAAAATATATATGTATTTTCTCATTTTATAGAATATTTGGGCAAGGAGTTGAAAAATGTTTCAAACAGCCTCCTTTTCCTGGTTGTCTATTACTGAATGTTCAATATACATATTTTATTAAAATTTTTTTTTTAAAGTCAAAGCTATTCCATATTTCTGTTCTCCTAAGTAGTATATGCATTCCAGCATGCTTCACGACAACAAATAGTTTTTCTTCCTTATTATTGTCTAAAATCTGATTTTCATTTTTGTTGGGAAAAAAAAACCAAATGAAATATTTTGTCATTATTTTCTGTTGTCAATAAACAAAGTTACAAATTTCTGAGCTCTCTCACATCTTATGCTTCTCTCTGAACTCATTTTTCTTCTCGCTGAGATCCATCTTTCAGTAATGGTCTGTGGATGGCAAACTTTCCTTAGTCTTTGAGTGTCTAAACATGTCTTTCTTTCCTCCCTTACACTAGGAATAGTGTAGCTGAGAATAAAATTCTTGATGGAAACTACGTTTTTTCCCCCTCAGTTCTCTTGGGATATTATTTCATTGTCCTTTGACGTTTTCTGTAGCTGATGAAAACTGCTGTCAGTGTGTTTGTGATTTCTTTTGTAGGAAATCTCACTTTCCTCTTGATATGGTACTGCTTTATTCTGGATGCTTTGGTTTCTTTACTGTGTATCGAGGTGTCTGTGTGTGTGTGTGTGTGTGTGTGTGTTTTCCTGCTTGTCGTTTTGTGTGCACTTAAAATCTTAGGACTCATGTATTTCTTCAATTTTGAAAAATTCTCAGCCATCAGCTCTTCCTTTATTTCTTCCCCATTTCCCCTCATATTCTCTTTTACTGGAAGTCTTTTTAGGCAATCTTTCTTGAATGCCTTTAAATTTAATTATTCCTTTACATAAAAAGCTCTATATTTTTCTTTTCTTTGTTCTGAATGAATTCCTCAATAATACAATTCATAAATTCTCCCTTCAAACATGTATAGTCTGCAATTTATGCTGTATTGCATCATTTTTGGGTACTTTCAAGGATGACATTTTTCACTTACAACACTTAAAAATTTTTAAATCCTTTCTGCCTTGATATCTATCTTGTTTCATTTCAGATTATGTGTTTCAAAATTTATTTTTAAATTTTATCTTTTATCCCTTTAAGGCTCCTAAGCAGACTTGGTCTGAAATAATTATCCTATTGTTCTATTAATTTTATTTCAAAGGAAAGAATTCATTTCCAGTTGTTGAGTTTTGTTGGCTACCATTCACAGAGTCGTTTTATCACCTATGCTTTGCGATTTGGGTTTACAGACTTATCTCGAGTTTCAGACTTAGATGGAGAAAGCCTGTCTCTCTCCCACCATTTCCCCTTCCCATTCTAACAGCTGAGTCCACCTGGGACTCCTGGGTCTCTGAGTCCAGAACTGGATCTTCAGTTGGCAGCTTCGAGCTCCCATCCCTCAGGGGCATTGGAGATTTTTCAGAGCCAGATCCTGGCCAGGTTCTGGCTTGAGGCTTTGTCTGCTTTCTCTAGCCTTCTTGGTTGCTCAGCTTCATAGGATCTGTGGCTGCAGTAGCTGTCAGCCACCCTTTTCCCCAGCCACTCCTCCCAGGTCAGGGTCCAGCACAGCCTGCCATCTCACACACTTCCAGGGCATGTCCTCCCTCACCGGGGATGCCCCCAGCACCCCCGACAGTGTGAGTTCCATGTCTTCACGGATGACCATCACTTAGCACTTCTCCTGTCCTTAAGATGTTTTATCTTGTTTTTTTTGAAGGCAGCTATGTATTTCACAATTTTTTAAATTGTATTTTATCCATTATAACAACATGTGTTTGAAGCAGGTCAACCTACAAACATGAACTTACACAATTCTAAGTGAAGTCCTATCCCGTCTTTTTCTATGTTGACAATCACAGATGTCTCTATGACATATAAATCTTAATTGTGCATTTTTTCTTTTTGGTATGTGACTTTGTCATTATTATGGGATGGTTGATTTCTTATAGTATTTTTTGAGAGTCTACCATGTGCCAGATACTTTATAAAGTTTATTTCATTTAAATCCTCACCACGCATACAATCTTCACTTTATTTTACAGATGAGGAAGCAGAGGCTCAGAAGGCAAGCCACAAAATAAGAGACAGTGAGCAGAAAAGCAAGATTAAATGCTATATGCTCTGACTCCAGATTTGGCATTGTTTTTATCATTCTACTGTCTTCCCATTCATTCCCTCCCTCCCTCATTTATTTGAATATCACAGCGTGCCAGGCTCCGTGCCATTTATTTTTGGATGGAGACTGGCTGTGGAACCTGAGTCCTGTAAGTTGGCAGAAGGGTCGGGGGATGCCTTTTGTTCCAATGGACCCTTGTGCAAATTAATTTGATGTTCCCTCGCTCCAGCCTGGGGCATGCCTTGGTGGAATCATAACAAGGTCTTTATTTGATTTTTAGCAAATATTGACTGAGGTCTCACTGAGAGCTCTCAGAGCTCAATTAAGGGGGGATATGTTCCTAATAGTGGGATTTGTATATATAATTTCTCAAGCGAGGCTTGTGAAGATTTACCTGGAGCTATTGCCAAAGGAGCACCTGGGACAGAAGCGGGTGCTGCTCGTGAGTGGAAGGGAGACCATTCCTGCATGCATCTGGCAAGGTCATGCTTGCCAAGCACTTCTGCTGGTTTACCTACCTGGCAGCCTGGAAGCATTCCCGTTTTACACAGAAGGAAACCAAAACGGAGGTGGTGGGTGCTTTGCCCAAGGCCACAGAGCTGGGCACTGACAGTGGCCAAAACTAGAAACTCAGGGCTGCCATGCCAGTGTTGGGAATGAGAACAAGAGGGGCTGGGGTGGAGGAGGAGGGTGGCAGGAGAGAGGACAGGAGATGAAAGTCCATCTTTGGCTTCTAAAAGAGAGAGTGTGGGGTTGAGGCCTGTTTTGAGATTAACACAAATGTATTCTGTTTAATCACGTAAGGAGCAGAAAGAGATTCTTCAGCTGAGTGGAAACTTTCCCTTTGGGCAAGTGGAAGAGACGGTGCTTTGGCTGATGTCCTGATACCTGGGCCTCAGGAAGCTGGGAGAATCAACAGGGACCCTGGGATCCCAGCTCCACTTGAGGGTTGGGTATCTAAAGAAGGGTCCTCTAAAGAAGGCTTTGCTGAGGCATGTGCTGGTCCATCCTAGCAGGGGCAGGCTTAGGCACAGCCCTAAGTTTTGTGGAATCCACTTCAAGCCTCCCAACCAAGTGGGCACACCACAGAGGCTTGGCACAGACAAGGGCTCTCTTTAAAACAGACAGGCCTGGGTGTAAACCTAGCTCTGACATGGGCAAGTTCTTCTGCATCTCCAATTCCTTACTTTCAAAATGGAGATGATAATAGTAACAGTCTTATGGTGTAAGTGGAAGGACCAACGGGGAAGATATAGCCTCATGCTCAACAAATACCAGCAGCCGGCATCATTCTACTCACTCGTGGCTCCTGTGGGGTTTAAATCATGGCAGGGCTAGTGCATTCCTCCTCCTCTTTGCCTGAGGGGAGACACTGTCTTTCCATGGATCCTACTATCTTCTTGCTGAGCACATCCATGGAGAGAGTGACATTTGGAATGGTACCTGGGGAGAGTTTTTTTAGATTTAGCCCATCTCCCTCTCACTGGCATGGAGCAGAGGTTTCTGAACAAGCACTTCACCCTCCCAGTGTGTGGACTGCTTGCATTATTTGTGGACTCCACTGTTTCTTGTTATTGGTATTATAAGATGCTTAAAGAAGGCAAATGCTGGGAAGTGTTGGCTGTGTTTTCCTGCGCTGTGACGCCTTGTGAAAAGCAGCAACTAGGGTATTTCAAAGACCACACAGGATACAGACATGGTAGGGCTAAGAGTTTGGAATCAAACATAACTCCAAAGGAGTCATCTGTGGTTAAGCAAGAAACCAAAGAATTTCTGAAGTAGGAGAGGCAGGGTGATAGAGGAAATTGCCAGCAGCTCGTCAGGACTCTGTGGTCATTGTCTTCTGGTGGAGGGCGCCACTGCCCTATATTCAACAAACCAGCCCCATCTGGGACTTCACTCTGATACAGGAGATGACATATTTCAGCCTGAATTCCTGGTGCTAAGTCAGCTAAGGGGGCAACCCTTGCCATGGGAAGAGGTTGAATCAGATCTGATTTCCTATATTTGGGCTCCTGCAAGAAGGTGGTTTGAGTTTTGGTCATGCCCAGATGTCCAGCGTTGGGCCAATTGCTACACTTGTGCCACTGTAACCTTGGCTTGTTTTGTTGGAGAAGTCACAGAACTGAAGACATGTTGTAGTTCTGGACCAAGAAGTGAAAGGTTGGGGTGACTCCATGCTGTGCTGTCTTGCCATTGCCACTACATTGCCCAGGCTTCTGATTGGAGAATCTGGGTATTGAGAATATTCAGATAAAGGGATCAGCTGTGCCTTTGGAGGGAACAGCCCAGTCCTTCTGGTGAGTTCTGTAGAATCTACCTTCAGATGCTGGACAAGACCAGAACTTTGGTGATGTAAATCTACCTGAAATCCTGTGCCCATAGGGGAAACCCAGCTAGCAAGGAGCATCAGGATTAGGGCAGAAAGCTTAGTTTTGAGCTAGGTCTTTAGGTGAGTGTTTCACTGAAAGTTTTCTGTGGTGTCTCAGGAGGTGTTGAACATTTTTGGACTCCAGGAGAGAATCTGGCCAACAAAAACTGGAGGATTCTGAAATTTTATCTGGAAGATGGATCAGCACCTAGAGCATGTAGGCCAGGGAGCATCAGCTGCACCTGTATGAGACTGGGCCATATTTTTCACCTGAGACCTGTGGCGGGGAGGGGATCAGAGAGAGATCATGAGCATGAATGCTAAGCAACAGCACAGCAAGATTCTGAGAAGGCTTATCTTTGGGGCTCTGAGCACAGTGAGGGTCTGGGGTCAGTTGCTCTGTCCATCAACCCTCCTGGGTCAAGCCTGGGTCCTTATGTCCCTATCTGACCACAGATGGCTCCTCTTGAGACAGGTCCATTCCTTCAGTGATGAGGCAGGAGGGGTTGTCACAGAGACAGGGCAATGAGGTTGAGCTGGCTGTCTCTGAATGGCGGATGTGCCAAGCTTTTGTTTTTAGCTGCCCAAAGGACAGAAAAAGGGTTCAGTTAAGCCAAAGCAGGCCGGGTAGGGATCAGACCAGTAGATAAACTTCCATTTGCCTGCAGGACATACCTGGAGGATGAGACATCAGGCCAGGCGGTGGATTCTAAGTTCCCAGGGTTATTTCTTTTTCTTTTAACTTTTTTATTGTATAGTATAACATATAAACAAAGCAAAGAAATAAAAAAGCAACAGTTTTCAAAGCACTCTTCAACAAGTAGTTATAGGACAGATCCCAGAGTTTGTCATGGGCTATACCATCCTCTAAGACTTTTCCTTCTAGGAGGCTAGAAGGATTAAATTTTTTTATCAGCACAATCGACATTTATTTCAAGGCACAGCACCACAATTAGTTATAGAACATATTTCAGAGTTTGACATGGGTGACAATGCCACAATTTTAGGTTTTTACTTCTAGCTGTCTAAGATGCTGGAGATTAAAAGAGATATTAATTTAATGATTCAGTATTCATATTCATTAGTTAAATCCTATCTTCTCTGTATAACTCCACCATCACCTTTAATATTTCCATCCCTGTCTTTAGCGGTGTTTGGGCTATGGCCATTCTAATTTTTTCATCCCCAGGGTTCTTGAGAAGAGGTATACCTTAGGCAGGTGAACAGCTCTGCCAATCCACTCTGTCTTTAACTAGTGGAGGGGGTCTGTGGTTTGCAGAAATAATTATCCAATTTTGGTCAGAAATATTTATTGAACACAGCCATTGCTCCATAAGGCTTGTTGAGTTGAAACTGAATATATGCATGCATGAATGAATGAATCTGGGGTAGCCAGGAACTTTTCCTTCATTAATTAACCCATTCATTCCACAAACACAGAATACTATAGATGGCGTGTAAGCCCTTCTGCCACTGGAGCCTGGACCCTAGACCCTTTGTTGTTGGCAAGCCAAGGCCACTGTTGGCAAGCTTCCTTGAGAAGCTGCTCTGTAGGGTTGACCAAGAAACCGAGAGGCTCTCTGGACTCAAAAAGACATGAATGCATTTATTCTATTGCTACCTTCTCAGGGTGATGTCTATTTTATTAGATTGGATAAACTCCCTGGCTGAAATTGCTGCCAACAGACAACTGGGGACATTGGTACAAATGATCCAAGACTGAGCTCTGGCCTGGAAGGGATGGGGACAGACATGCTTGTCTAGGAGAAGAATGGCCTGGCAGGTAGAGGCTTGAGGGCAGGAGGAGCTGAGCCATGATCTGTTCTCAGGGTACTTCTACGATAACGCCTCGGGGAGCCTAGGTTGGGGCAGAAGTCCAGAGGATAGGGCCACTGGGGCTTGGTGTCCTGTGCTGTCCAGGCCTTCCCAAAGCTTTGAGCAGCACTGCAGGGTGGATTCAAGGAGACTGATGGGAGGCTTCCCAGAAGGAAATCTGGGCCCTTATGGAGACATAAGTGCCATTTAAAGCCGGGAGGCTGTTGGACCTCAACCATTTGTCATCTAACAAATAGCATTGGATATGTTTATCGAGCAGGCTAGGCTAAGCATTTCACTTGCATGATGTTCTAGTTTGCTAGCTGCCAGAATGCAACATACCAGAAATGGAATGACTTTTTAAAAGGGGAATCTAATAATTTGCTAGTTTACAATTCTAAGGCCGAGAAAATATCCCAATTAGAACAAGTCAGTAAAAATGTCCAATCAAAGGTACACAGGGAAAGATACCTTGGTTCAAGAAGGCCAATGTAGTTCAGGGTTTCTCTCTCAAGTGGAAGGGCACATAGCGAACACAGTCACAGTTTCTCTCTCATCTGGAAAGGCACATGGTGAACACAGTCAGGATTCCTCTCTCATCTGGAAGGGCACATGGCGAGCATGGCGTCATCTGCTAGCTTCTTCTCCTGGCTTCCTGTTTCATGAAGCACCCCGGGGGGCATTTTCCTTCTTCATCTCCAAAGGTCTCTGGCTGGTGAACTCTGCTTCTCGTGGCTATGTCGTTCTGCTCTGCTCTCTCTGAATATCTTATTCTCCAAAACGTTTCCTCTTTTATAGGACTCCAGAAACTTATCAAGACCCACCCAGATGGGTGGAGACATGTCACCTAATCCAGCTGAACAACCCCTCTTGATTAAATCACACCTCCAGGGAGATGATCTGATTACAGTTTCAAACATCCTTTCTGAAATGGGATTTTGATTAAAACATTACTTTTCTAGGGGACATACATCATTTCAAACTCGCACACATGGTCTCAGTGACCTTATGAGGTAGGCACAGAGACTATACCCCTTTTATGGATGAGGAAATTGAGGCACAAGGAGGCTTGTGAGTGGCAGAGACCTCCAACACAGACCTACTGACCCAGAAACCATGTGAAGAACGTGTATATTTTATTGCCCTATGTGCCTCTTTCCCTCTCACTCACCCAGAGGAGGGTGAGCCAATGGGGCAGAACCATTGTAGGATCCCAGAAAGCTGGAAAGCTCAAACCATGTGCTTTAGAACCTTTGTGCAGACAGGGACAGTTAGAAATTCCTCCACCATCCTTCCACAAACTTGCAGCCTTTTTCAGAGTGGGGCCTTCATCTTGGGGCTTGCCTCTTATCTTACACAGCAGCAGGATTCTCAAGGGGAAAAATGAGCAAGGTAGCAGAACCCTGAGGGCCCTGGTTAAAAGCTCTCCTAACAGAACCTCCAGGGCTGGAGCTGTGTCATTGGCCATTTAAGAACTCCTCAGGTGACCACTTTGGGTATGGAAGTTTGGGACCACATGCCCAGGAACACCTAGTGTGTAGTTTGCTCACAGAAGGGATCCAGTCTGTGCTGATGGAATGGAACAGATTCACACCATATCTTGGTGTGAAAACATTTCTTAAATAGGATACAAAAAACATTAGCCATAAAAGGATGGATGATAAATTGAAAATTAAAATTTTGGAATTTCTTTTCATCAGAAGTCATCAAAAAGAAATTGAAAAGTAAGCTTCCAACTAGAAGAAGATATTCACAATATGTAAATTTGACAAAGGGCATGGTATCTGGACTATAGGAAGCATATCGACAAGCAAGGAAAGGAGAGACAACTTAATAAGAAAATAGGTAAGTCTTGAATAGGCAGTTCATAAAAGAAGATATATAAATGGCCAAGAAGTACATTAAGAAGATGCTCAACGTAAGTCATCAGGAAATGCAAAATAAAACTACAGTGAGGTATCACTTCACACCCACAAGAATGGCTAAAATGAAAAAGACTCATGATACCAAGTGTTGGTGAGGATGTGAGCAACTGGAACTCTCATGTTGAAATGCAAGATGTGGATGCAAAGTGGCAAACTTTGGAAAACTATTTGGCATTTTCCACTAAAGGTGAATGTCTTTGTATCTTACAACCCATCAGCTTCACTCCTGGGTCTATACCCAAGAGATATGAATTATCATGCATTGTAAAAGTCAGAAACTAGTAATATTCATAGCAGCTTGATGCCTCTTAGCCCCAAACAGAAAGTCACCCAGATTCTTATTGACTGATGGATAAACAAATTGCTAAATGCCCACAAAATAAAATACTACTTAGCAATAAAAAAGAATAAACTACTGATGCATGCAGCAGCATAAATGAATCTCAACTATATTATGATGGGTTAAAGTAAGTCACTTAAGCAAAGTTCAAAAACAGGTACAAGTAATGGATGGTGATGGAAATTATAATAGTGCTTGCTGGAGGAGTAAGGGGTGTTCTGGGTGCTGGAGATGCTGTATATCTTGAACAAGGTGGAGGGTTGATTATATAATTAGGTTAAAATTAGTTGAGGGCAGTGTGATGGTGGCTCAGTAGGCAGAGTTTTGCCTGCCATGTTGGAGACCCAGGTTTGATTCTTGGTGCCTGCCCATGCAAAAAAAAAAAAAAAAATTAAGCTGGATACTTCATATACTTTCCCGAACATATGCTTCATTTAAAAAAATTAAAAAAAAACAAACACAATTCAGGTTGTAGATGTGGGACCTGTGGGTCTCCCCAACTCCACTCTGAGCCCTCAAAACTTTCCTCTGGGATCCCAGGGGCATGCTGTGAGCTAGTTACCCAATTCCTAGGTGGAACTCCTGCCTGGGCCCCTCATTCCCTCAAAATTTCAGCTGCTGGCCTGGAAATGTGGCTCATGGCCCTGGGTTCTGGAGAGTTGAGAGGACTCTGTCTCTACCAGGTCCAGAAAACCGGGAGCTCCCCCACCTAGGTGCTCTCTTGGGATGGGATGATGCTGGGCACAGTCTGCCCACTCCAGGCTCCTCGCCATGCGATTAAGAGGGGCAGCCAATTCCCCAGCCCTTTCTCCTCCCCTCCTGCAGACCAGGTGAGTCCAGGTCCTAAGGCCACTGCATGACCCTCTAGCATGGGCAGTGGTGGCCAGCAGAGTGTTTTGGGTCTCTGAGGATTTCACTTCCAGAGGGGAGGGGATCTGCAAACAGCCTGGGCCCTCAGGAGCCAGGACAGGCTCAGTGTGACTCCACTGGGTGCTTTCTTCAAGCTCAGATTATTGAACTCCTCATGTCCCTGGGAGGCAGTCAGGATAGGGACAAAACATCCATTTTTAGGCAAAAATACTGAGACCCAGAGAGGTAAGAAGCTGTGCCCAGGGTCGTACAGCTGCTTAGTGGCAGAGATGACCTGAAGGTGTGTTCTCCAAACCCAGGTTGGAGTACCGCTCCTTCTGCAAGCCAAGGAATCTGGCTTCCTGCAGGAGCATGGCCTGGAGATCCCCTCTGGAGTTAGGAGGAAGCCTGGATCCCCTAGTGCCTCTCCACTTTATTTCCCCGAGAATCCCGAGGGGCTGAGCTGCTGTTCAGTGAAGGAGCCAGCGGAGACTGAGTTCTCCCCTCGATGGAGTATCAGAGCTGACTTAAGAACCTTCAGAAGAAGAGGGTGATGAATCAGATCTGGAAAAAAAAGTAGAATTTTCTCCTCCTTGGGAAATTTTTCAATTCTGGCCAAAGACGGTCTGTTCCTCACACCAGGGTATGGAAGCTGGCAGCAGGTAAAGAGCCTAGTGGTGGCTGAAGAAAGAGGCAGGCATGGAGGTGAGGTTCTGGAGGATAGACTTCCATGGAGGAGTCTGTTCAGTGCTGGGGGGCCAGGTCACAAGACTGTGCCTTCCCTGAGCTGGTTCCATTGTCAGGCATGAGTTCCTGGAGCACTTGGGTAATGCCTCATTAGAGTTCTGTGTGATTTCAGGACAACTCCAGGAGATCCAGATTCTTGTCCTCATTTTACAGGCAGAGAAACTGAGACCTTGAGAAGCTCAAGAACTCCTCCAAGGATACCCAGGGAGTTCCTACATAGGATTGGCAGTTGTTTTCCCAGAGCTGGGGTGGAGGGGAGGCCTAGCAGCCCTGCTGATCAAGTGGCTTGACCTGACATGCCCTGGATCTTGCTTGCCTCCCTGAGCACTGGGCTGGGGGCTAAGTCAACATTTTCAGACCCTATGTGAGGCATTAGAGTGGAGTGGAGCTGACTTCTTCCTTTCTCTGTGGCTGAGGGTTGGGGTGAGGCCTGGAGGAAGGGATCCACTTCTGATGGGGGACCCCTTGTAGGGAAAGGTGGCCCTGGAAGCTGCTGGTCTGAGGGACCTGAAGTGACCTGCAGTTTGACCCAAACCCATGGGCTCTGCCCAGGGAGCAGCCCAGCCCCGGTGAGCCCCCTTCCCTTCCAGTGTCCCCCAACCCCAGCACTCCTGGGACTCCTTTCCAGGACCCTTTTTACTCCCCAAGAGTTCCTCCCAGGACGGAAACTGCCTAATCAATTCTTGACCTCCAAGATCACAAATCCATGCACATTGCTTGTGCTTAACAAACATTCATGGAGTGAAGAGGGAATAAATGCTCACTGAGCACTTGCTGTGTGACCCATGTGTTCACACTTATTTTCAGATTTCATCCATGCACCTTGTGTGTGTGGATATTATTTCCCACATTTTGCTGTTGGAGAAACCGAGGCTCAGAAAGGTGAAGTGACTTGCCCAGAGTCATTGCCTGCTGTTGGAATGCTGAGATCCAGAGCCCCTGTCTCCTGATGCCTAGTCGAGGACGCAGCTGAACCCTTGCTGCCAAGCTGACCTGTCATCATGAACACGGTCCTTTCAGCCTTTCGCTATTGGCACCAGTGCACTACTTTTTGTTTTGGGTCAGTTCCCGCCAGGATAGTGGGTGTCCATGGTTTCTGTCACCTCGGCATCCATGCTCCTTCAAGGCCACACCTCCTCGCTCCTGGTTCCCGTGGTTTAGGTGAGCCTGAACCCCACTATACCCTCCCACCTCCACGTGGGCTCATGACCCAGGCCTGGCTAATCTGCATCCTCCTGGCCAGTGTGTTGTCCCAGAGATGGTCACATGACCTAAGCTGGTCCAGGGAGAGTCAATCCTGGGATTTTGGTGGGTGCTGCTGAGAGATGTGTGACTTTGGAGCTACTGGGGCTCTGACTTAGGGCAGGGGTTCTTAACTGGAGATGTGTGGAGAGAATGGTGTTCCAGTATGACGACTTTCCTCTGCATTTATTTTATTTATCCTTGTGTTCTCTTTTATATATGTTCTTTGATAAAATATATTTTATATTTTTATCTTATGTATTTATATATGGCATGCTATGCATTTATTTTATTTTATGCACACATTTTTATTTTATGCTTTTAAATATGTTATTCTGAGAGGTGGTCCATAGGCATCACCAGGCTGCTACGGAGACCATGTTGAAGAACCCCTGCTCAGGGAAAGCCTGTTGGGAGGTTTGCTCTCTCAGAGTAGATCAGAGCCGAGAGACAGACAAGGACAAAGTCCATATGACATCACTGACCCCTGGATCCAGCAATTCCTGAAGCTACCCTTGGAGGTTTCCATCAGTGTGCCAATAAATGCCCTTTCTTGAGTTAGGTCTCTGTGTCTTACAATCACAAGGTCCTGATTGTCACAGCTTGTGTGCTGGGGGTGTTCATGGTGAGCCAGGCAGGACCGGGCTCATCCCAAGGAGATGCAGAAAGGAGGATGATGTGATTCCTACTCTCTGGGACCCCACATTCTCGAGAGTTTTTGGTGCAGGCAGTTTACCAAAAAGTGAAGTATAGAGGTGGAAATGAAGCATAGAGGCTTTTCCCTCCCAGGACCCCTGACTACAGGGATGATGGAAGCAGCTTTTTGGGTGTGGGAGGTGGGATCCAGAAGAGAAGCCTCAGCAGCCTCCAGGGACCTTTGGTCTCAAGACAGCCAGATCCTGAGGATACGATCAGGTGATGTGGGACCAGTAGCTTCAGCTGCCTAGGGGCATTAACCAGTCCCAGCCCCATGGTCACACACCCCTTTCCCATCTATGCCTGATCCCTCCTGCTTCTCTCAGGCTGTGCTTTCAGCTAACTTCTTGGGGGCCAGGGGGGAAGGGGCAACACATGAGAAGGGTCAGTCCTGTGACTCCTTCCTCCACGAGGGCTGAGTCTTCTCTCCCCCAGCAGTCACTCTGCTTGTCTCCTGAGCCACTGGGACCAACAACCCCGAAGGACCTCTGTGTGAGCTCTGTGATGGGTCTCCCCACCTGCCTTCCGCCATTCGGTTAGTCATGGGTTCTGGACGTACACCTGTGAGAGAACAGATGCTTCTCTGCCCTTCTGAGCCCATGATCTAATGAAGAAAGGGAACACAGACAAGGGACAACATTCCTAAAGAAAAATAATCAGATCCTAAAATATTCCATCATGGAAATAAACAAGTCATGTGATGGAAGATAATGGTGGTGGCAGTGGTACCTTAGACAAGGAAGGCAGGACAGACCTTTCTGAGTAGGTGACATTTGAGCCGAGACCTCATTGATGGGATGAGTTGGGGGAGAGAGTTCCAAGCAGATGGAAGAGCATCTGCAAAGGTCCTAGGGAAGGATTTGGCTTAATGAGCTTGTGCAACAGAAAGACCAGTGTATCTGGGCTAGTACATGGAGAAGAGAGGGAGACCTGAGGTGAGAGGTGGTGAGGAGCAGGTCATACCAGGACGTGAAGGTCATGGTAAGGAGAATGAATTTTATTCTCATTTCAGTGTAAACCCACAGGAGGGTTTTAAGCAGAGGAGTGACATGGTTTGACTTGCCATTGTGGAGATCACCCTGGCAACTCTGGATGGGGCTGCCTGAGTGGGGCACCTGGAGTCTGGACCACTGCAGTAGCCTCCTCTCTGGGTGCAGTCGTCCAATGAAGGATAAGAGTGGTATGGAGCCTAGGATGGCAACGGTGGCCTTGGAGAGAAGAAAACAGTTTTGTCTTCCTTCCATGCAGTCTTTCTGTCTCCCTTCCATCTCTCTTTTCTTCCAGCCCTCTAGCTTCCCTAGTTTTGCATAACCTTTCTCTACACAGTCACTGAGACCCTTCCCTGGACCAGGTCCTGGCTGGCTTCTGGGGCCAGACCCCAGCCAGAGCCAGGCTCCGCCCACAGGGCACCCCACTCAAGCGAGCCTCAGGATTCCGTGCTCCGCTGGCAGTCGATTGCTTCTGCTCAGCTTTCCCACCAGTTGCATTACATACTCATGTTGTCAGAGAAGATGCTATTGAAATCACAATGGTGAAGCCCTGGTAATAACCTCCTCAATCAGTAATCAAGGTCCTCGGCTCAATTTGGGCAGCAGCTTTATGTGGTAGTTTAATTCATTGTACACCAATTTCAGTTGTGCATTAATTACAGGCGACTGAATAGCAATTAACTAATCACGTTGTCACTCCTTTCCCGTTAGGAACAACCTCGATAATTCAAGTCTGCAAGGCTGCTGGAGTTTTTGGCTATCCTCTCCCCACCACCTCCTGCCCCCGCCCTCCCCAACCCCCTACCACTGCACACACACACACACACACACACACACACAAACACACATTCTCTCTCTCCCCCTCTTTTTTTGGCTGCTCTTGACTTATAATCAAATATGAAATTCATGCATTTTTAAATAAGTTCTCGGCTGGTTTTGCCACTGAAAAATTCATGGTATTCCACAGTCCTTTTAAATAATGTTTATTCATTATACATTTCTCCTCTGCATGTTTGGTGCTGTCTGCTCTCACCAATAAGCTGTTAGCACTCTCCTGGTTGGGGGTGGGTGGGGGGAGGAACCAGCCTGGGGCCATCTTGTGTAATGAAAGTGGCTTTTCCAGGGGTATTTGTGGTTTCCTGGCAATCATGTCAGGTGTGTAGAGCATCTCCCCCTCGATGCCTCCCTGAGGCCCATCTCCTCTAGGTTTTCTATCCCATACACGTTTGTCATTTTCCACCTCCAGGCCTTTGACTCATTGTCATCATTCTAGGACCTTCTGTTTAGAGTTTGTGGAACGTCCTGGCCATTGCTTTATTTGGTCCTCATGACCTTCTATTTCAGAAATGAGAATGCAGAGAGAAGAAAGTCTTATTCAAAGGCACAAGCAAGTGGACACATGATTACAGGTACCAAGCTGTCCTGATACCAGTTAGCAAGAAAATGATCACTGGCATCCTGGTAGTTCCCTCCTTTTAGAACACGGACCCCTGCCTGAAGTCAAGGTGGCTTACTATTGTTTCCACCCAGTCAATGATCAAGTCTTGTCAGCTCTGATTCCACAATACATCTGAATCTGTCCATGTCTCGTGCCCTGGACACCATTGGTTCCCAGCCACCATTGGGCTACCAGCCATATAAGCTCCTGGCCACTTCCAGCTCCCAGTTATCATCAGCTCCTGACCACTCCCAGCCCACCACCAGGTTCTGGCCACCATTATGTTCTTAGCCACCATTGAGCTCCCAGCTACCACTGGCCCCCAGTCACCACTTACCCCCAGCCACCACTGGCCCCCAGTCACCACCAGCCCCCAGCCACTTCCTGGATACCATTGGCCTCCCAATCAGTCACTTCTTGGCCACTACTACCTCTCGGCCAGGCTGTGTCATGGTCTCCTCAGTGGATCTCTGGCTTTACTCTTGGTCCGCTGTTGTCTGCTCCAGAGGGAGCTTCCAAAAGTGGAAATCAGATCAAGGCCCTTCCTTGCTTCAAGCCCTCTGAACAGCCCCTGCCTGCCTCTCCCACAGGATCCCAAGCCCTTCTCTTACTGCTTCAGCCACACTGGGATCGGTAGGTCCTCAAACATAAGTCTCTGCCACTTCCAGCTGTGAAGGTTGCTCCTTCTTCCACCTAAGGATTTTGCTAAGTCGACTCCATGTCTTCATTTGGTTTTGGCTTAAATGCCATTGTCTCTGAGAGGCCTTCCCTGAACCTCACATGTGGACTCCCTAGTCACTCTATTCTACTTCACCCTGGTTTGTTCCTTATGGCCCTGGAACCCCAGTTTGATGTTGCCTTCCTCCTTTATTAGTTTAGTTGTGTACCTTCCCGCCAGGACATAATCTGCACTAGACAGGATCAAGTCTTTCTCCTTAACTCCTGTTTCCCTTGGTCCTGTATGAACTTCTGCACCCCCAATACCAAATTCCTCAGTGAGGGTTCACCTTGTCTGGCCTCACTGCTGTCTCTCACAGAGTTGGAACTGGCTTTATAGCACAGTTCTAAGCAGTAGAAATATCATGCCAACCCCATATGGAATTTTACATTTTCCAGTAGTCACATTAAAAAGAAATGTGAAATTTTTGCAATATATATTTAATCCAATCTATCTAAAATACCATGTAATCAATATACCATGTAATCAATTTAAGAGATTATTAAGGCATTTTACATTTTTTTGTCCTAGGTCTTTGAAGTTTGATTAAAATATAAATATACATATTACAGCACATTTTGATTTCGACTGCCCACCTTTCAAGGGCTCACCATGGTTTATGACTGCTGGTTTGGGTGGTGCAGTAACAAGCGTCTAGGAATTACAGGTGGTGAAGGGAGGAAAGACCGTTCCAATAAAGGGGTCAGCATGACCTGAGATGCAGAGGTGTGGACAGGCACGGGAAGGCCAAGGTACCTGGGGAGGGTGGAGTGGGGGCTTAGGGCAGCGAGGGGTGGGGTTGGCAGGGAGGCAGAGCAGGTTGCCCAGGACTTTGGACTTCTCTTTGGAAATGGGCTTGCGACATTGGCAGGGTTTGGATTGATGAGGTCTGAGGTCTCATCTAGTGCTGAAGGGTTGCAGAAGTGGCATCTGGGAGCTGATTAGTGGGAATTTGGCACTAATCAGTGAAGGTCAGAGGTCACATCCTTTAAGGACCCCAATGGTCAGTCCCCCTGACACAGCCCAGGTGCATGAGCATGTGACTGGATGGTGTCATCTTTCAAGAGGATGTCCTCAGACAGAATGGGAGGGGGTGAGGATGACTACAGGCCAGGTTGAGGATTGGCCCCTGACTGAGCCCAAGGAGCCAGGGACAGGGTCACCCTTGGGGTGTAGTCACAGATGAGCCCAGCTGGATCTGGCACTTCCCAAATTGTTCTGCTTTCTCTCCCTGAGGTCAGGAAGTGGATGCTGGGTCCATTGTACAGAAGAGGAAACTGAGGTTCAGGGGTAGGGGGCCTGCTGATGTCCTATAGATGAAAGGAAGAACACATACTCAGGCTTGCCCAACTGCAAAGCCAGCGTGACCCTTGACCCCGGCACAAGACTACCCAGGGGCTGCCCTGGGCTCACTTTTTCAGAAGACGTCCGTAGGACTCTGGGCCCACTTAGGTTGGGAGTGAGTAGTGGGAGTCCCCTCCCCGCCACCAGATCTGGGCATGTCTAAGGCCAGAAAAGAGGAATGGCCAAGCCCTGCGATGGGCTGGCAGATGGTAGGATGAGGAAGGGGCCTCTGGATGGGGTCTGGGTCCCCCTCATGCCCAGGAAGAGGATGTGAGGGACTGGTGGGCTACAGGGCATGGAGCAGCCCTGGCAGACAGGGTGAGGGGGGCACAGATGTCATAGTGACTGATGCTGACAGGGGTAGCCATGCTGATAGCGTGGGCTTTGGACTTAGGCCCCACTCAAGCTGGGATTTGGTCCCAGGCACATGGAAGAATTAGGCCTTAGGTCTGCCCCGGGACCTAGAGACCAGGCAGGTGCTGGGTGGATTGAAAGAGGAGGGTGGGGCCTGCTAAGAGTCCAGGTCACTGGTTGTGGACTGGGGCCAGATTGTCTTGCTGTGCCCTGTGCAAGCTTTCAGGGTCCCTCCTCAGCAAGGCCTCTCTACAGACACACAGACAGGGAGAAGGGCTTATCCCTGGCCCCAGCAGGGCTCTCATAGACTCGGGCCTTTGCCTTGTCAAGGAGATAAGGGGATGCTCCATGATGTTTCTCTCCACTGTGGTGAGAAGGTTGGGGCCAGGGATGGATGGCCAACCTCATTGACTGGCTTCCAGAACACGTTAGAGAACCCCATCCCTACTTTTAAGCTCAGAATCACCCCCTGCCTCACTACATCCTGGAATGATGGGAAGTAAGTTTGTGATGACTGGTCCTGGGCCTCTTGTCTTCACATGGTGCCCCAGGGACAGGTCCTGGTGCTGTGCAGCCTGGTGTTCTCACTCAGCACAGGTGGAGTGAAGCCCCATCTCCATGGAGCCCTCGGGTCAGAGGACGAGGCAGAGGGTGCAGTGGGAGCCTGCAGGGGGTGCCCCTTGCTCCTTGTTGAGGTGTCATAGGAGCTTTGTGCAGGCAGCCTTGAGCTGGCCCAGGAAGAATGTGTGGCCCTGGTTTGCCTGGGCAGGCAGAGTCGTCCTCTGACTCTCTGGGCTTCAGCTGGTTGCTAACACCTTAGCAGATGCTCTCAGGCTGGGCCGGGCCAGGCTGATGGGGCTGGGCTTACCGCCACCCTCCTTCTGTTAGCACCAGGCAGAGGTTAGGGGAGGAAAAGAGGAAAAGCTAGATGGGAGAGTTGGGGTAACAGGAAAAGACAGAGAAGAAGGAGAGAGAGAGAGAGAGAGAGAGAGAGAGAGAGAGAGTAGGAGGAGAGAGAGGGAGTGAGATAGAGACAGGCAGAGAGAGAGAGAGAGAAACTGCAATGGACCCAAGAGAGAGAAGCCCCCGCCTGGCCTAGAAGCATGATATGTAGCTGCTTCCAAGAGCCAGGAGCCACCTTTGTCTCCTGAATGAAGGGGAGCTTCCATGGGCCCAACCCCAGCCCAGCCATCCTAGAACCCAGCTCGATTTTTTGGAAATGATATTTGAAGAATTGGAAGGAGCACTGGACTGGGAGTTCCAAGATGTAGGCACTGGTCCTCCTTCTGCCACTAACGTCCTAATGTCCTTGAGCAAGACCCCTCCGACCCCTGAACCCAGGTGTCTCCTCTGTACAGTGGAAATAATGAACTTCTCAGGCCTTTGATGAGGATAAAATGAAATCCTAGATGCAAAGGATTTTGCAAAGCATCTTAGAAATGTGAGTGGTGGAAACCTCTGACAGCGCTGTTCTTGCAAGGACACGTCCTTGTGAGATGCGTAGTCATCAGACAAAGCACTGCGGTAACACGACTGGTTTAGCAGTGTCCCTGGGAGATATTGGGGCAACAGTTACAGGCTGTTGATGGTGACACCTCTAGACAAGCAGGCACATATCACAGTTGCTTAATTTGTGAGAAACGTACCTGCTGTGGAGGAAGTGAATCCAGCATGGTCCTGGAAAAATGATTTACGTGAGGGTTACATCTTATCAGAGATAAGAGAGCGACTGAACAATTGTGCTGCATGCCAGAAATTTAAAAAAAAAAAATCCCTTAAAACAAACTTCATAATATCTGGAATAGAAACGAAAACAATTAAGATTCTACCGCAATTCATGTAATTAGATTCTGGTCCAGTTAATGACAAGAGATATTCACTGTCAAAAATTGCCAACATTAAGGAACATCCGGGGTTCTGGGGCCCCATAGTCAGCCACCAATGTCTCTTCACTACGTACACACTGTATGTTGGAAGATCTAAGGAGTCACTCAATACACTGAAAACACAAGACTTGGGGGCATCTAGGCAATGTGGGTGACTTAGCAAACTGCATTTGGCTTTGTTGGCTTAGTTCATTTTTTACTGAATGTCAGATTTAGGGTGGGAGGGGATGGATGAATGTGGGGAACAGCCAGGGCCAGGCAGCCTCTGAGGATGGAAGCTGTCCTTCCTGCTTCAGTATCTTCCAAAGTGGGTTTCACTGAAGCCTGGTCCTGAAATGCTCAGAGAAAAGTGCTTCAAGGCCATGGGACTTTGGAAAATACCACATGATGATTTTCCTTGGTGAGCTGTAATAAAGGCTCTGAGAAGTCCTGCAGGAGATACCTGTTCACCTTGATTTTGCCCACCCCTTCTCACATTTTCATGATGGCAGAATCACACTGTCCCTTTCCCCGGACCCTGGAGTTTCTGGGAACTGTCTGCAGAACTAGGAGCTTTGAGACACACCCTCTGAGACAGGCTTCTCTGGACTCTTGATGCTTGGGGACTCCCAGGGGAAGCCCCCCTCAGCCCTTGGGGAGCTCATTCCCCACCTGCTCCCTGTGATACCGGAACTTTTGAGCCAGAGTTCAGCCACTCCCTTAGGATGGGCCTCTGTGTCAGGCTGGAAGGTTGAGAGTGACATGCAGCCTTTGGAGGAGAGGCCCAACTTTCCTGCAGGACTAGCAGGGCAAAATTCCTGTGACTCTGCTTCCCAACCCTGGCACTGAGTCACTCTGAGGATGGGGCCAACTGAGAACTCCTTCCTGTGCCCTGTACCAGCTTCCTCCATCCAGCCCCCACACACCGGTCTGCAATGTCCTCTGGGCCTGTTTGCTAGCCCTTGTGTTCCTCATCTGTTCCTTCTAGGCCACAGGAGATGACTGTTTTGACGGCTCAGCAAAACACCAGCCTCGCAATTCTCCCTGGGAAGTTCCCCTCTCAACGCTCAGTGTGCGTTTCAGGTGGGCGGGACCCCATCATCGGGATCTTTGGTGGACATGTGACCCAGGCCTGACCAATCAGTGAACTATGTCCCTCACACAGTGATTGGATCAGGAGCAGGCATGTGACTCAAGGTGGAACAATAAAAACCTGCCTCCTGCTGGGTCCCACAGAAGCTGCCCTGAGAGCAGAATTACAGTATCAGAGAGTTTGCTTGAGAGTTGATCCCAAGAAGTGCTGGTGGGGAAGAAAGTGAGACAGTGAAGGGAAAGTAGCCAGTGGAGGGTAAATTGATAAGCAGGTCATTGCTGGAGAAAACTGGAACTTAGTTCTACTGGGGGGGTGGGGGTCACACTTCAGAGTGTACCCACCTGGAAGACAAGGAAGCTGGGTGTTTCTCCATCAGCTCCTGTTAATTATTGGCAGAGGGCTGCTCCCGGGGCATCATATACTGGGCCGTTTGTTCTGTGCTGACCACTGGCCTGGCACCCTCCTGTGACTAGAGATTGCCATTTGGGTGGAGATGCAGGTGCTGGCAGCAGAAGCCGTTGGCTGGATACTGGATGCTGGATGCTAAGGGAGGGAAGGTGGGTGGGGCATCTACAGCATCTACATGTTCACTGACCCCTCATGTCCCCTCTTCTGCCGCTCTGTCCTTCCGTTGAATGATGCCTGACTTCCCATCCTCCACCCTGCTGTAATGCTATACTCTGTCTTCTTTTTGTCTTTTCAGGTTAGATGCTGGATGTCTTTATTCCCTCCACCATCTCTGGTAAGTTGGGCTCCCATCCATTTCATAGTAAAACTACCTGGAGGTGTTTGCATAGCTTGAGAAGTGCATCTCTAACAGTGGAGTTTTGGGTAGTGGGGGTGGGGTAAGGAACCAAATTCTGCAGGTGGGTGCTGGTGTTCAGTGCAGCTGTGCTGATGATTCTGCTCCCCCTGGAGTGTAGCAATAGGTGAGCCCCCTTTCATGCTTCTCCCCAGAGGTGGGCAGAGATCCACCTGGTTGAGTAAAAGCAATTGGAGATAATGTAGCTGATTACACAGCAAGTAATACTGTTGCTTTATTTTGTGCTACATTTTGCCCTAACTGTAGAAAACATAGCTAAAAAAGCAGACATTACAATCTCCCTCACATCTTGGATTTTTGGTAAAGATTAAAAAATGTTGCTTCTATAATCCGTTTGTGAAATTGCTTTGGAAATACCATCATCAAGGCCAGAATGCACTAGGCAGTAGTTAGAAAAGCAAATACTACTCACTCCTCATTTGACTGAAACCATAACTCGGCCAGGCATGCTGTGAACATCCCCCAGTTGATCCCCCGAGTCCTGTGTTGCATTTGGGGAATTAATTATGACTCTCTTATAAGCATCATAAAAGTGATGCACGTGGCCATCTGTTTGCTCCTCTCTGCTGCCTGAAGCTCTTAAGGGCCGTGAGTGACTGTAAGGGCTGTGTGTGCTGTCGAGGGGGTGAGGTGGGCACAGGCAGAGGGGATCTGGGGAAGGAGTGTGGGGAGCAGGAGGCAGGTCAGAGGCAAGGCTTGGGGGGAGCCATGTTTGGGCTGGGTTCAGCCTGGGAGGCCACGGGGTGTCTCTGAGAGCACAGGGCGAGCGTTCTGGCTTAGCCTCACGCTAGCTGTGCCGTCTTGGGCACGTCCTTAGCCTGCCTGAGCCCCAGTGTCCTCAGCTGTGAGATGACAACAGCATCTACCTGGTAGAGCTGTTGTGACAATTTCGGGGCTGAATCCGGAGTAACATGGTAGAGCCCTGGACACGGAATGAGTGCTGCTGCTATGGCCATTCTGACGCCAGGGACCGCTGGCAAAGCTTCCCAGGGCCCCCTCTCCACACTCGTGTCTCTGGGAAGACTTGTGGCAGAGGAGAGTTGGGGTCCAGAGTGTAGGGGGACATCCCATGGCCCATGCAGGACAGGCGGTCACAAATCCACTGGAAGAGCCCAGTTTTTGGCCTCCACTTCTGCTGGACGTCTTGTTTGGCCTTTGTGCAGCACCCAGCTGTTGAATGAGAATTTGTCGTTTAAGGTGTTAATTATTGCCAGCCAGATGAAATGCCCTGGGGACCCACCTGAGTGGGTGAGCCCTTGAGTGGCTCAGAAGCCTCACTGGCCCGTGGACTGAAGCCCCAGATAATGTCCTGCCCCTGCATAGTGATGTGTTTTCATCCCCAGCTGAGCTAGCTAGGCGCGTGTGTGCACCTAGAGGTACCCAGGCCTCGTGGCCTGCCTGCTTCTCTCTGAAGCACCAACTGCCTTCTCCCCACCCCTGCTCAGTGCCTGAAAGAGTGAGTTGCTCAGACTGGGTTTGTGCCACGGTGGGTAGAATTAGGAAGCTGAGGGCAGGTGAGGCGGGGGCTGCTCTGCTGCTCTCTGCTTCTCTATCACTGTCTCCTGGCCACCACCCCACTGCTGCTGTGCCCCCACTGCCTGCCCTCCTTCTTTTGGGCTACCCTTCTGGCTGTCTCCTCATAACACCCATAGGACTTGTTCCCCAGGAGACAGGCCTCTAGGGTCAGGCTTTCTCTCCACTCCTGGCTGGGACTGGGCAAATGTCAGAACTGGGTGGCTTCAGAATCCAGCCGAGATCCGTGAGATTCTATTTTCCTGGGGTAAATTAGAGGGGGCCTCAAACTGGTGGCCCACAGGCTGAGTCTGGCTCCTCTGTACTTAAAGGGTGGGCAGCACAGCTGCTGAACGGCTCTCTCATCTCTGACAAGACAGTACCCTCCCGTAGGCATTCTTCCAGGACCGTGCTGGATTTGCAGCCTCTCCAGTAGGTACATTTCTTGCAAACTAAGTGCGGGTGACATATGCCTACTTGTCTGGAGGTGTCCCCATAAACTGACTGTAGCCATTGCCCCTGGGACACTGCCAAGCTAACTGTGTGTCATCGTGGCATTTCGCCTCACACGGCCACAGTCCCCCCTCACTTCTCCCTGCTTCAATCATTTATTGCACAGCTGACCTCTGTGCAGTCTCTTGCGGGTAAGATCTTTCTAAATCTAAATGTACCACACACGTAAAATGATACCATCTTTCCCTGACATTTCATTTTGATTGGGGTAATATATTCTGAAACTTATTTTAGATATACACTTTTCAACCAATCATCTCTTCTTTTAAAATATGCACACAAAAATATATATAAAATAGCATCACTTCTCTCAGCAGCATTTTTCAGGCGGCAGGGAGTGTGCAGTGGGCCAGGGGCCTGGGCCTGAAGGGAGGGGCTTCTGGGGCTCCAGGCACAGATGGGCTTTGGGTTTGCCAGATGACCTCCTGTCAAGGCCTGGCCGATTCTTCCCCAGCCACTTCTCTTCCTGGCCCACCAGGGAAGGTTCCCGCCCAGGCTTGCTTGCAGTTACTGCCATCCTGGGCCCATTCTGCCCTGTGAAGGGAGGGAAAGGAGGGCCACAAGTTGTGTGGCCCCAAACCTGAGATAAGTGTCCTGCCTCGACATGGCTGCACCCCTCCCTGCCTGCCCCCGGGAAAGGCATCGCCGTGCCCTGGTGTCATGGTTGAAGGCAGCTGTGTTGGTACTAAAGAAAGGCTGTGCTCAGAGAGAGGGAGCTTAGGGGCCTCATCAGACTGCACAGGCCATGCCCACTCCCCTAACCCATGCTCCCGGATGAACGATGGCGAAAACATCCAGACTTCCAACAGGGCACCACCTTGGAATGGGGTGGCCACGGCATTATGGACAGAGGTCAGCTGTGCCATAATGGTGGTGATGCTGACACGCCCTAGGCAGGTAAAGCACCTGGGGGAGTCCTGGGTGTAAGAGGGCTCAGTGAGTGCTGTCAGGGATAATCACAGGTGTGGTGGGGTGGGGCCTGGGGGAGAGAAGAGCCAAGGAGAGACAGCGCACAGCCCGGTGGAGGCGGCCAGGTGGAGAAGGCAGGTCACACAGGTGGTGGAGGAGCTGGCACTCGGGGCGGACCACCACCCCGTGTGTGACCTCAGGACAGGTGATTGGCTCTTGGAGCTACTGCAACGTGGGGTCAACAAAGTGCCTGCCTCAGGGATCGTCTGGAGATTGAGTCAGCATACATGTTAGCAGGAGAAGGGGGAGCTGGAGTCTATGGCGACTTCAGTGGGGAGAGGACACAGCAGAAGCAGGTGTAAGAACTCAGCCAGGGCTGTGTAGGAAGGGTGCTTGCGGCAGGCAGCTGGGCAAGGGCCAAGTGTGAAGGGGGCAGTACATGGTGTACGTGTGTGAGTGTGTGTGTGTGTGTACCTGTGTGTATGTGAATATGCATGTACATGTATTTGCCTGTGTGTGTGTTGGCATGGGCGTGCACACATATGCACCCATGAGGAAGAGCTGGAGGGTGGAGTGGGAGACTCAGTGTCAGCGGAGGCTGGGAGGGGGTTGGGAGCAGAGGTGGCCTCATGGGCTCCGTGCTCACAGTGCTGGCCTTTCGGGCAGGAGGGTGGGGCTCTGCAGCAGGTTCAGGTGCTCCTGGGCACTGCATCACTTCCAAAGTAGACTGGCAGAGGGGCTGGCCCCAGGCAGCTGTGCCTCCCCCTGCAGGGGCTCCTGAGGCCGCACTGTGCCAGGGCCTCTGCTCTTGAAACAGAATCACATATGAGGTTCATGGTGGCTCTTCTTGCCACACAGTTTCCGGACAGTGAGTGAGTATAGGGTGTGTGTGTGTGTGGGGGGGGGTACAAGGCCAATGCTCCCAAGGCCAGGCAGGGGTGAGGTGGTGGGTGGGGGAACTGTGGATGCAAACCCTCAAAAGGCATTCCAGTAGGTGTCACCCTCAGGAACGTGGGCCCAAGGCTGCCAGAACCTTCAGCTGTTCGAGAGAAGGGGGACATCTTTGTGCATGTATATGTGTGAGCTTCTTAAAAGTTGACCATAGATTAAAATAATTACAAATAAAATACGCTGGCCGATGGCCACCCATCCGTGGACTGGATCTGGCTGGGTCACTGATCTGGAAAGATGCGGAGCTGGTCATGTACAAAACAGCCAGAACGTGAAGAGTTCTGAGGGCTTCTTGGAGGAAGAGGCATTTTCTTGGCCCCATAGATCTGTGACTGGGGTGCCCCCTGGACAGGGGTTGCCGGGAGGGTCTGGAGAAATGGGCCGTCTCCCCTGCTGGTGGTCAGCTCTGGCCCTGGCTGGCCGGGGCCCAGACTTTCATTCTCCTTATCTCCTTGGTGAGAGGCCTGGGTCTACAGGTAACGCCCTGTTCTATGAGGCGGAGCCACGGCTGGATGTGAGGAGGCCACTCTGCCTGAGCAGGCTGCACCCCACCTCCCCCTGGTCTGTCCTTTCACTGCCTGGGGATCCCACCCACCCACCCACTGAGCACCCAGACCTTTCAGCCTGTGCCACCGCTGGGAACTTTAAAAAGAAGTGGCAAGAGGACAATGCTCAACCCAACAGATTAGTTTCCTAGTGGTGCCTTGCCAGGTCTTCAGCCTCAATATATGCCCCCTGTTGGGTGTGCTGATGCTGTGATAGTACCCCCCTAACCCCGGGGGAGGTCCCAACTTGAGGAGATGCTCCATCCTGCACCTCAGCTCTGCACACCGCACCTCAGGGCTCCTGGGGCCTCTCCTAGCTGGGACTGCCTGCCCTCAGGCTCTGAACCAGCTTTTCCAGGTCCAGGGAACACCCTCCTCACTTCAGAAGATGAGGCAGAGATTTCCTGTAAATCCAGCATCTCTGCAGGTAGCTGTAAGAAGCAGGAATTTGGTGATTTATAAAGATGTGATTTAAAAAATAAAGGCAGGGTGAGGGGAGGCTCTAGCCCCCTGTGGTGGTGTCTGTAATTCCTTTGTGCTTTTTGAGAGCATGAGTAGAAAATCAAATCCATGTATTATAGGATGGAGATTCTATTAATTTGAGAGGAAATTGAGAACAGATATGAGAAGAACATGTGCTGGTTTTTGTATGCGGGGAACGCAATCATCAGGGCTGGCGCTCCTAATTCCGTTAGTGCCGGAGTCCTGTGAGTTATGGGCTGGCCGGCCCCCCCTCCCCCCAACCCTGCGCTCTCTCTCCAACAAGGCCCAATGCTGAGGCTGTGTCTGCACTTTTCCCATAAACCTCCATTGTCTGAGGTTTATAACTGGGCCATAAAAACTGACTCCAGGGCTGGGACTTGGCACACAGGGTCTCAGTCTGATCATGTCCATTCCCTCTCCATCTGGGAACTTAAAGAGTGGATTTATTGGATGGAAAAGACAGTTAGTACGTCATGTATGTGCCTGAGGGGATGAGAGAGACTGAATGTGTGAATGTATTTGAGTGTATGTGAGTGTGTAAGAGTGGTGTGTGTCAGTGTGTGAGGGTGTGTGTGCATGTATGAGCATGTGTGTAGGTGAGGGTGTGTGTGTGTGCATATGTGTGCTTGTCAGCATGTGTGTGAGCATGTGAGCATACGTGTGTGTATGAGTGTGCATGTGGAATTGCAAGCATTTGTGTGGGTGGGTATGTTTGTGTGTGTACTTGGGTTCTTGTCCATGCATGTGTGTCAATGTATGTGTACATAATGTATTTGGTCATGTATGTGCATGAGTGTGTGAGTGTGTGGGCATGACTGTTCATGGACGTATGTAAGTGAGTGTGGGTGCATGTGTATCTGTGTGCTTGTCAGTGTGTGCATGTGTGAGCATGTAGGCATGTGAGCATATGAGTGTATATGAATATGCATGTGGGATTGTGAGCATGTGTACAGATTGTGTCTGTGAGTGTGTGTGTTTGTCCATGTGTGTGTGAGTATATCTGAGTGTGAACATGTGTGCAGACATGCATGTATATGTGTGGGCACGTATGCATTTGTTCATGCATGTGCCTGAGTGTGTGAGTGTGTGAGCATGTGAATGTGTGAATATGTATGAGACTGAATATGTATGCTTGTGCTTATGCTTGTTGGTGGAGGTATCAGACAGGGGAGAGGCTATTTCAGCAGAAAAGGAAAGCACCGGTTTGAAATGTGGCTCTTTGGGTAAAAGAGAGGTGGCCCAGATGATAGGAGCTGCCAGATCCTGAGGGGGGTTTTTGATTCACAGTCAGTGGGAGTTCATTCGGAAGCCAACGAGCTCGCACCCTGTGCAGGCACTGCGTGGGGTAGGTTGAAAATCAAGCTTATCTGTCCCCATAGCTGCCAGGGCAGTGCTTCTACCAGAGGGGTTGAGCCTCATGGCTGCAGAGAGGGAGCCCGGGAGCCAGGGTGGAGCTGGTTGGCGCCTGCACAGGAACTACTACACTCAGCTGCTCTGAATCCAGAAAGTGCCAGGGGACCACCCAGTACAATATTCCCATCTTACAGCATTGGCCACCTGCTGCCCCGAGTCAGGACAATCTCGACTGAGGTTTCCAGGTGAGTGAGTGGCAGAGCTGAGACTAGCCCCCAGGTGCCCATGCCTCCTGGGCTTGGACAGAAACAAGGAAGGTGAAAGGGTTCCCAGCAACAGAACCCAGTGTGAACAAGATTAGGCACAAGGTCTGAGGGCTGCTGAGCCTCAGGGACCTGGGGCAGGCGCCTGGCTGCCTCCCTCTTGCTCACCCTCCCTCTCGTCCTCTGTGTGTGGTGGCCCAGCTCTCTCCTCACACACGCTGCCACCGAGACCTCCTGGCCGCAGCTCAAAGCCAATAGAAAAGGATGGGCAGCCTTTCTTCACCAGTTCCGGAACAAAAACGCCTGATTGGTCTGGCTCAGGTCCCAGGGCTTTCAGGAATGATGACGGAAGCCCCTAATGAACCCCTCATTTGGAGAAGGGGGCTTACTTCAGCCCAGGGGAGAAGTGCAGGGCAAAAAAAAATGATAACTGCCCCCTGGGCGCATGTTCCTTAGAGTGCACAGAGGCGTACCCCTGCTGCCCTGCCCTGACAGGTGGGACCTGGACTTTCCCTGACTTTGACAGCCATCTAGGGAAGGACAGAGACATGAGGGGAGGAGGGAATGGCTGCTGGAGGTGCTGGGAAGAGAGGGCAGGACTGGACATTGCTTTATGGAAAGGGGCAGCAAGCCTGGCTATGAGTCTGGGGCGAGGAGGAGGGGCCCTCAGCTGGCAAGTGAGGCAGGGGATCATCTCACCTCATGTGGTACAGCCTCTCCTGGAGCAGGGGATGTGACAGGGGAATGACTCACTGTGGCCACAGGTCTGCTCCCTGCTGTGTTTGTAACCCAGGAGAGGGAAATGAGAGAGGGAGAGGGGCCCGAGGGGTGTTGGGAGGCTGATGCCCCTCCCCTCCAAGGTGGTGGCTTGGAGAGGTCCCTAGGCTGTTCTCAGCAGCCCCACTGCTGCTCATGGGGACAGGACGGGGATGTTGCAAAGGGATTTGCAGTAGGAGTTGTGCTTCCTATCTCCTCACTAGCTCATTTGATCTGGACTTTTTCCTAAAAGAAGTTTAGGAAAAGTTGCACACCACATGTGCCAAAGGAGCATTGAACTCCCCTGAAGGTCGTGAGAAATCCTGCCAGTCAGGGCTGGGCCAGAGCTTGGGCCCCAGGAGGCTGGGATGTGGTCCTGCTGCCCTGCCCCATTGCCCTCTGCAGCCTGGAATGAGGGTGCTTCCTGGCTGGCCATCTCCACCCACCTCAAAGACCCAGCATTGTGCACACACATGAGAGAGAGAGGTTAGAAGGAGATTTGTTGGATTAGTAGCTGAAATGCCAAATCTAAGCATATCGGGGTTTATCTACCTTTTAATGTAATTGTGAGATGAGAAATTAAATGTTTACTATTTGCAGGCTAAGCCAGGAGTATAATAAAACCAATCCAACAAAAAAGCCCTCATTCTCTGCCTAAATTCTCTTCCTTGAGGGTGGCCAGGGGCTTCCAGCTCCAAGTTGCTTCCTGGGGCAGAACCCAGAATACTCCCCGGGCACATGTTGGTGATTCAGCAAACCCATGCTAAGCTCCTACAGTTAGAGAGACCTGGTTATAGTGGTTGGCTGAGACTCAAGGATGGCATGATACGTACCCCCAGGCCATCACTGACACCTCACAAATATAAGGGGCACTCACTCCTCAGGAGGATCTCTGGCTTGCAGGTTTTGGTTCTCTATCTCAACGTACTATTTGAGAGGAGAAACTCCCTTGGAGGGTCTGGCTCTTGGGAGACCACAGAAATTAGGGGAGGCTGCAAGGGAAGTCCAAGGGTCCAGGATGGTCTGACAAAGCGGGAGTAGGGGTGGGGGCTGGAGAGCTGCCTTCATCAGGAAGCAGCTGGGGAGGATGCTGACCTCTCGGCAGGTGGAAGTCACTTCGCTCATTCTGAAGTGGTTTATTAAAGTGCTTGGCCCCTGGCAGGAGGTTAAAGTTCTTAAACAATTTCATTACCAGCTGATAGATTAATTTCCTCATGAGAAACATAAGCCAAGTGCCATGGGACGTGAGCAGCCAGGTTGGAGAAAGGCACCCTGAAAACCCCTAGTACAGTGATCAGGGGCTGGGTTTTCTCCTCTCTGGAGACTTTGGGGACAATGTGGACATCCATACTTGCCTGGAAGGCTCAGGGGCAAGGAGCAGGGGCTCCACAGATTCTCAGTGCCTAGGAGAGCACACGCTGGCCCCACAGAGATCTGTGTGGCCTGGTTCCCGGGCCAAGGCCCTGAGTGTTTCTGAGCAGTAGGGATACCCCTAAACTCTCCTCCCTGCCTCCAGGAAATGCCCAGTGCATCTACGGCAACACCCACTATACCATCTCTGCCAGGACTAAGGACATTCCCCAGAACAGGAGGACACTGGGGCCACACTCAGGCTGTGACCGGGAGGCCCAGGCTCGAGGGCGAAGCTGATTCTGGAGCTCAGCCTGCAGCCTACCCTGTTCTCTAGAATCCAGAGTCAACAGCCCAGGAAGTCTCAGGGGACACTGGATGAGCCTCCAGGGTTTTTCTTCCAGCCCTGGCCCGGGGGCTGCTCCCCAGGTTCCTCTCCCTCTCAGGCTGGCTGCTCACACCAGGTCCTGGGGAGCAGCCAGATGCGGATAGAAGTGACCTTTGACCTCATAGAGAATACAGGCTGAGAAATATTTCTCTCCAGGGCACCTGAGAGCACTCTGGAGGAAAAAAGGATTGATTGTCAACAAGTTTGGAAAAGATGTTCACTATATATCCCCTTTGAAAATTTACAGAGCATTTAACTTTACTGAATGTCCTGGGAAGTCCTACAGTAATTGTGGACCCAGGCATCTTAGCTTGATTGACCCCTAGAAAGCAGAGCCTGAGATTACGGCTTTTGTGCAGCTGATCAATTTTGGGGAGGTGGTTCCAGGGAACAGAAGCAGGGTTGGGGTGGGATGGGGTCGGTGTTGGGGAGCATTCACACAGCTGAAGAAGAGGAAGAGGGAAAGCCAATCCAAGGATGCTCTATTGAGTGGGAACCCCTGTGGGCATCTGAGGTGCTTTCCTGCCATATAGAATGCACCTTCACCCATCCACCTAAGACCTGAGAAGAGAGGATTTTTCTGCTGGTGCCCATCCCCCCTGATCAGGAATTGCCCCAGGGATGTTAATTGCCCCGCACTTCCAAGGGTGGGTAAGCGCCAGGATACTCTGAGGCTTACTGGGAACCCTAAGGGGCTGTTTCAGATGACATCTGGGGCAGAGAGCAGGCAAAGTGGACAGCCAAGAGGCAGGAGCTGCCAGGCTACTCGTGCCTTTACCTCGCTGCTTCAGCAATGGCTGGAGCACAAAGGAGAGTGAAGAGATGGGCAAGAAGCCATCCAGCACATCAGGGATGCTTGCTCTTCTTTGGAGCCTGGATCACTTTCTTTTTGTTAGCACACATGAAATGCCGAGGTATGTGGGGTCAGTGGAAAGTTTCACTCATTCATTCAGTCATCCATTCATTAATTCATCAAGTGCCTTCTGTGGACAGGCTCCAGGCCAGTGCTGGAGTACAGAAGCAAGCAGCCCTTTCCTTGTCCTGGCAAGTGTTCTGTGAAGGGCCAGATAGTAAATATCCTTGGCTTTGTAGGCCATCTAGACTCTGTGACTATTTGGTGGCTGGAAAGTAGCCACAGCCAGTATGCAAATGAATGAGGGAGATTGTGTTTCAGTCAAACTTTATTTACAGAAACAGAGGACCCATGGAAATTTGCCCTCAGGCCACAGTTTACTGACTCCTGGTGTGGGAGATGAACAGCCAAGTTTTCAGAAAGCTCATCAGATGATGCCATTTCTCTGCTCAGGGAAATCATGGAAGGTATCTCAGAAAAGGTGACATCTGAGCCAGGTCGTGAAGGATGAGTAGGAGTTTGCTGGATGGAAAGTAGTTAAAGACAGCATAACTGCAGCTGAGCAAGTGGTATGATGATGTGGTTCTGAAAGCTGGAAGTTTAGATAAATTGTAAAGGACTGTATTAGTTAGGGTTCTCTAGAGAAACAGAATCAACAGGAAACATTCGCAAATATAAAATTTATAACAGTGTCTCATGTAACACTGGGAATGCAGAGTTCAAAATCTGCAGGGCAGGCTGTGAAGCCACCGATTCCGATGGAGGGTCTGGACGAACTCCACAGGAGAGGCTCACCGGCCAAAGCAGGAAGAGACCCTGTCTCTTCTGAATCCTCCTTAAAAGGCTTCCAGTGATTAGATTAAGCATCACTCATTGCAGAAGACACTCCCCTTGGCTATTACAAATGGAATGAGCTGTGGAGGCAGCTGGCGTGATCATGATTTAATTCTATGAAATGTCCTCATCGCAACAGACAGGCCAGCACTTGTCCAACCAGACAAACACGTCCCACCACCTGGCCAAGTTGACACCAGAACCTGACCATGACAGTCCACTCCTTGTCAACTTGGCAGCTATACATACCTTAAACCATACCTAATTTCTAAATAAAAACAATAAAACACACCTTTTTTCTTTCACCTAACAATACTCAACTGTCCTGCATTTAACTGGAAGCACATTAAATCTCTCCAAAATAGGGTGCAAGTCCTTGGGTAATATTCATTCTTAAACTTGATATCTTACAACTTAAATAGTATAACATGAACAAAACAGCATTACAGTCCTCATTTCTTTAACTGATCACGTGGTCATAGTTCATATTTATCACTACCTTCTTCCACTACCCATTCATTGTTCCCTTAACCCTCAGCAAGCACTTCAGCTGGCCATGGTTCTTTGCTTGGTGGGGTGACCCAAACCTTCATTCCTGAAGTTTCAGAGCCATTGGTAGTTCTGCCTGGATTCGGTTGTTGCAGTTTTCCACTGATTTTAATCACAGGGCATGTAGTACTAAAAGATGCCCTAGGGAATCTCCTATATTCCAAGAAAACTCTTCTTTACCTCCATTGTGTAGTTGCAGTCCTATTTCCCCTGATAGTCAGGGTCATTCACCCCAGACAATAATGTAATCCCCTTCTCAGCTTACTGATCCCCGGCATGAGTAGCCCAAAGCGACCAGGTGGCAGTTGTAGATTCAAGTTCAATGGAATCATTGCTGTTTCTCCTGGTGGAAGCATGCCCCCTTTTGGAACTAAAACCTGTAGACCAGCAGAGCTCAGGGTCACAGGAACAGGAAGCAAAAATTTTCCTAGTGGATCACTAGGGGTAATAGTGAGTGGTACCACTCCCATTTCCACCCCTTGGTTCCTGGACCCATGGATCCTGGCTATGGGAGAAACAGCACCATACAGCGGATGCTGATTCACAGCATATGCAGCTTCCTGGAGAACATTACCCCAGCTCTCGAAGGTATTGCCACCTAGTTGGCACCATAATTGAGTTTTCAAAAGGACATTCACTGTTCTATCCATCCAGCTGCTTCTGGATGATGGGGAACATGGTAAGACCAGAGAATTCCATGAGCATGTGCCCATTCCCACACTTCATTTTGCTGTGAAATGTATTCCTTGATCCGAAGCAATGCTGTGTGGAAAAGCATGATGATGGAAAAGGCATTCTGTAGGCCCATGTTTGGTAGTTTTGGCAGAAGCATTGCATGCAGGGAAAGCAAACCCATATCCAGAATATGTGTCTATTCCAGTTAGAACAAATCACTGCCCCTTCCATGAAGGGAGTGGTCCAATGTAATCGGCCTGCCACCATGTAGCTGGCTGGTCACCTCGGGAAATGGTGCCATATCGGGGGCTGAGTGTGGGTCTCTGCTGCTGGCAGATTGGGCACTCAGCAGTGGCTGTAGCCAAGTCAGCCTTGGTGAGTGGAAGTCCATGTTGCTGAGCCCATGCATAACCTCCACCTCTACTACTATGACCACATTTTTCATGAGCCCATTGGGCAATGACAGGAGTTTCTGGGGAAAGAGGCTGACTGGTATCCACAGAACGGGTCATCTTATCCACTTGATTATTAAAATCTTCCTCTGCTGAAGTCACCCTCTGGTGCTCATTCACATGGGACACAAATATGTTCACATTTTTAACCCACTCAGAAAGGTATATCCACATACTACCCCCCAGACATCACCAATTGGAAAATTGGTGACATCCTAGTCCCTGACCATCCAGCCAAACCATTAGCAGTAGCCCATGAGTCAGTATACAAATGCACCTCTGGCCAGTTCTCTTTCCAAGCAAAATGAACAACCAGGTGCACTGCTTGAAGTTCTGCCCATTCGGAGGATTTCCCCTCACCACTGTCCTTCAAGGACGCCCCAGAAAGGGGTTGTAGTGCTGCAGCTGTCCACTTTCGGGTGGTACCTGCATATCGCGCTGAACTGTCTGTAAACCAGGCCCGAGTTTTCTCTTCCTCAGTCAATTCGCTGTAAGGAACTCCCCAAGAGGCCATAGCTCTGGTCTGGGTAATGGGGCAGGAGTGGAGACCATGGGCAGGACTGAAAGCAAGAAGGAAGTCATTGTCACAGTTAATGAAAATTAAGACAAGATGCTCCTGGAAATTTTTTCAGCTCCGAGAACTAATGTGCAGTTTTAAAAGCAGAATGGGATGGGAGGAGAAGACATGCCCCTCTTTCTGTGTTAGGACCATCTCCCCTGGGACCATGCCCCAGAGCACCCCGGCCTCAGATAGGCACGAGAGGCTGGTCCGGAGGGTCTGGACTAGGGGTTGTCAGGGCCCTCAGACCTTGACCCTGTTTCGTAAGACTCACCATGCCACCTGCCTCAGCTACATTGACAAGTAGTCTGTCCCCGTCACCCTGATGGGCTATGGCTGCTCAGAGTTGTATTAGCCCAAGCCCTTCTGGCTTCTGGATCTAGAATCATAAGTCTGTGTCACCACTGGGCCACCTGGGGCTGCTTGATGGGAGTTTTCATTGCGGGTGGGAAGCATCACTATGGTCGGCTGAAAGGAGAACTCTGTAAGGCCTGCCCTTCTGTCCAGCTCCAGGGTATCCATCCCAGGCCTGGAGGCAGCCCCTCAGGCTTCTCTTCATCTGTGGATACCTGGAGAGCTGGGGCTGCCATCCCTGCTGTGCCAGCTTAGCAGCTGCAGGGCCAGGAGCTCTCCCCCATTCAACCAAGTGGCTTTCATCTGCTTACATGAGCTTAGCTGCTGTGCCGGAGCTGTGGTCGGTGGGAAAGGGGATTGTCTGGGTTGTACTGAGAGCCTTCTTTCTCCCCACTCTCTGCTGAACAAAGAGGTTGTCTTGGGGTGTGAGACTGGTGAAAGGGGGCAGGTCAGTGCCACAATGATGTTGTGTGATAACCCACCACCAAAGCCCTGTGGCATGCAACTGTAAACATGCATTTTTGACAACACATGAATGGCTCGTCCAAGTGGTTCTGTTGAACTGAGCTGAGCTTGGCAGGGCTCAAACGTGCACCTCTGGGTCCTTGCTGATGGGCTAGGTGGCTTTGCTGATCTTCGTCTTGGGTCTCCTCCAATGTCTGGGCCCTCAGCTGAGACAAGGGGGCTGACTTTCACGGCTCATGTGTCTCATCCTGGCTAGCCCAGGCTCTTCCTCCTTGTGAAGGCAGAGGAGCAGAAGAGAGCAGACGCCTTGCATCTGTTGATTGAAACAAGTCTCAAGTCCAGATTCAGGATGGAGAAATGGCAGGGGCTGTGAAGTCACAAGGCAGAGTCCGGGAGGGAAAAAAGGGTGCAAGATTGTGGCTATTTTTGCAACCTATGCAGATGGGCTTCTTATGGGGGCAGAAACTGAGAACTGACTTACTTTCCGGACCAGAACCTTTGGGCACTGAAAATAGAACCTTCGATTTGTATTGTCCTCACTCTTTATGGTCCCACAGAGCCTGCCACAGACCCTCTCATGGCACATTCTCTCCTGGCCCTAGCTGGCCCTCGCATCAGCTTCTCCTGAGCAGAATGCCTTTGGAGAGCCTGCCCACGACCCCAGAGTTTCTAGAAAGTTGATGTGGCAGGATCTCTTTCCCAGATTCTCCAGTGTGGACAACCAGAGGATCTTTTTCAGTGCCTCAGCATCCATCCAGGCTTCCCTGGGCTTTATCTACTAAATAAAGCCCCACCCTTCTGCCCAGGAGATTCAGCCATCTGCTGAGTACCCCTGTGTTAGGAACCAATGTGTTCTCCATGAACACCATCTCCTTCAATTCTCCAGTAATGCTGTGAGCCTGTCCCCATTGTGTCTTCTTTTAAATGGAGAGATGGGCTTAGAGAAGTTCCCTCAGCAAGTTCATGGCAGAGCTAGGATATGTACTCACCTTGGTCTGACCATTAAGCATCATTTCTTAACTCTATCCCATATCCCAGAGCACCAAAACCTCTGTGGTTGAGTGACATACTCCCCCGTCTCCAGCCCGGCAGTGGTCTGGCAGATGAATGCTAAAACTTTTTTTAAAAATTTTTTTCCTTCAAGTTTCCATCTGTTCATGCAGCAACCGAATCTATGCAAGTTCAGGCACCATCTGCGATGCAACCCCATTTTCCAAATCCGAAAGCCATTTTCCTCTTTGTAGTTAATATGCACGGTGGTGCGGTGGTCCAGAATAAATAACTCATCTTGGATTGCCAAACTTCCAGTGGCCTCAATGGGAATTTTTCTCTGAGGGTGGAGGAAGAAGGAAAGGATTTTGCTAAACTGGAATTTTGTTTTTCTGACATGGCTATTTCTTCTGGCTGACATTTCAGTGAGCCCCATCTGCTGGATGCAACTCAGGCTATCTCTTATCTCAGTTGGGATAGCAGGTGATGCTCAAAACCAAGCTTCTGGGAGAGTGAGTGTGGTGGGGTTGCCTCTGTGCCCAAATGCCACATCTTTGAAAGCTCTATGCTATGGGCCACCATGGCTATGGACATACAACTTGGGGCTTAGGGATGGAAGAAGACGTGGTATCCCAGGGGTATTGCAGCTTCTGGAGCCTGCCCAGAACTCTGAGAGGCCAGGAGTGAGGTCTAAGCCACCAGAAGATCAGTTTTATTTTAGAGTCAAATAATTTAGAAACCTCTCTCTTTTGCTCAACCCTTTCCCAACTACCTAATGGTTTTCTGAATATGCCGCTGCCAGGTTAATTTTTCTTATCATCTAGCTCTTTTCTTGTCTCTCCCTGTTTCCACACCTTCCATGGAGACTGGCTTCATTCAGTGTGACATTTGAGGCTCTCCAGGAGCTCAACTCCTGACATCCTCAGGCTAAGGCTGGGCCTCCTGTTCCCTGAATATGGACTGCCGTGGCCTCCTCGCATCTCTTCATCTTTCCATATTCATCCAGGGAACTTCCCTGACCACTCTCTCCTGTCACCTAGCCCTTCTCCTGAGTTTTCCTCATGCATGTCTCCTCTGTGTCCCACAGCCTGGCTGGCAGGTCCAAGGGGGCCCATGGATGGAGTCCGATGTGCACAGACCTTGGTGAGTTCACCTGTCTTGTAGGTGGGCTTTATGCACGGAGGAGGTGCCACAGTGGGGACTCCTGTAGATGGGTGGGTGCCACAGTCCACACAGACAGCTCTCTCTGTGAGCTCAAAGCTCACCTCTGCTCTCTCTACTGTTTTTTGGATTGTGGACTGACAGGAGAGGACAGACAGAAACAATTTTTGTCAGCATTGCAGCTTTTTGAAAGTGTCAGCCCCAAGAGCACCGAGGACTTTCTTTTTTTTGTGCAAATTAATTTGTTTTATTTTTCATGATTTTAGCATTTTATTATGTATTTTTTCTTTTTATTAATTAAAAAAATTAACAACAACCAAACAAAACATTAAGATATCATTCCATTCTACATATATAATCAGTAATTCTTAATATCATCACATAGTTGCATATTCATCATTTCTTAGAACATTTGCACTGATTTAGAAAAAGAAATAAAAAAACAACAGAAAAAGAAATAAAACAATAAGAGAAAAAAAAGATTATACATACCATACCCTTACCCCTCGCTTTCATTTATCACTAGCATTTTAAACTAAATTTATTTTAACATTTGTTCCCCCTATTATTTATTTTTATTCCATATGTTCTACTCTTCTGTTGATATGGTAGATAAAAGGAGCATCA